>MKEJ01079739.1:0-18242 GCA_001753735.1 Embelia ribes | reverse complement strand
CATTTAATCCTAACCCCCTCATGATCTCCACCGTGGCTTTTTACAACATTTATGATTTCACCTCTCGATTTCTCGACTTTACCAAATAACCCCCCACCAATTGAATTGAATGCCACTTCTCATTTAATGGAGCTGAAATTTTGGTTGCCGCTAAAGATAGAGGGAGAGAAATTAACTTCACCAAATTCTTGTTTTGGAAATTGTTTTCCAATCCTACAAATTTTATTTTTACTAGTTCCAAAAAATAGTACAACGTATTATTTGAAAAACAAGTAAATTAGTAATGTGAACATTTTTATCAACAAACACAAAATTCACATTCTCGATTAAGAGTGTATAAGGAAAATAATTGAAAAGTTTGTTTTAGTCACATTAATTAAACTTCCTTAATTTGATTGAGCACCAATCAGCATATGAAATATGGAATAAAGAAATAACATGCACACATATAATCAGTCCGGCTTTACAGCTAGCCCAAGCTTACAATGTTAGTGAAAATAATAACAGAAACTGATAAACTTCCGTGGCGTAACTGAGTAGACGCCTGTGCAATGTTGTCGGGAAGTTATTCCGTTAATGTCAATGGATATAAATACGTATAAATTTGTTCGTTGGTATAGGCAACGCATAATATATCCATATGCGTCATTTATTCAAAACTCTTGTGCACGAAAGGCATATACAAGAGACGTCAAGAATTATTAACCACGATTTTAGTATAATTATCCTTCATAGTAACACGTGTTACGTAGATTGTGGTGCACATTATTAGTGGATTGCTAAGTAATGAAATTGATTGTTTATATCATCATTAGAAGGTTTTTTTTTGTTCTTCTGTTTGTGCATGATTAGCCTTATTATCCAAGCATTGAAATAATCATAGTGGAAGTCCCTACGCATGGATGGCAATCGCAAGCAAACTATAGCCATTAGTTTCAGGGGCCTTTTCTCCAATATTTTTAATTGTTGACATTTCCATTTTGACAGCCTTTTTCCCTAGCAATAATGCCCATCCTCATCATGTTTCCCATCATAACGCTTTCTTAGATATAGTAAAGTTGGTTTATACCATTATTGAGCACAAATCTATTATCTTACGTGCTGAAGTGTCTACTATCGATAATCATAATAGTCATATTATATATATATATATAAAGTCAAGCGCAGAAAATTCTCGTATTGTTGTATCTGGAAAGGTTTGATGTACGTAACATTACTCTTGCTTCCAAAGAGATTGTTTCCAATATGATAGTCGTATACCAAGGCCGAAAAATGAACTGAGAAAAATGGAACGAGTTTTCATGCTATTTTCGATGATAGTTTGCACACCTGTCTTTAATGTCTTTTCTCGTATAAGCTACAAGTTAAGATGTTAAAGTTAAAATTAAAGTCAAATATTTTTCATGTTTCCAAAGGAAAATAAACCGCTTTTCATACAGTTAAGAAGGTAGGTTTGGGCTGCAAAAAGGCACCGAAATTGTTTAAGGTTATCATTTATGTGGTTCGAAAAATTATGAACTAAACAATGGGATTAACAGAATTAATTTTGGGCTTGTTTTTAGGGATGGCAAAAAAGTTCAGGTTGCCCCGGACCCGACCCGATCCAGTTGGGTATAAGTGAAAAAAGTTGGGATCGGGTCGGGTGGAGTGCAGATTAAAAGATTTAGGCTGGTAATGTGGGCCGGCCCAATTCATACACATCACTGTACACTGCATGAGTATAACACTAGTCATTTATGGGTCCAATATAATAAATAATCTAATCTAACTAGTGACGATAAAAATGCGAAGGAGACAAAAATTTCTTCTTTTTTCTATTTAAAAAATCTTCCTGCATCAGCAATTAAATTATACTAACTTTTTATCTATTTAAAAAAATATATAAATAAATTATTTGTTAAATTGAAGGTCATTAAGGCATTAAATACCTTACTCCACTAACAAAATATTATAATTTAATATTAAATTTTATTTTGAAGTTCCCAAGGTGCAAATTAGACATAATTGTTTATTTTTTTATTTTTGAATAATTAATTATGATTATATTTTTTAAGTAACTTACCATATACAATAAACTAAAAGCAAAGCCTCTGCGTAATTTTTATGCCAAGTTAGAATTGTGACACATATTAATTTTAATAAAATAATAGGTAAAAATGAGTTGAAAGGGTTTAAATTGTCATTGAATTGTAAGAACTGTAACAATAAATTAATATGATTTTATATTTGTAATAGAAACACATATGTTTACTTTTAATTGCACACGAATGAGAAATTTAAATTAGAAAGAAGTTACTATATATTTTTATAAATTTTACTATTTATATTAAAATGAATTGACAGGGTATAAATTGTCATTGAATTATGAGAATTGCAATAACACATTAATTTGGTTTTAAGTTTGTAACAACTTTATATATGTCACTTTAACAACTTTTTAAAACAAAAATGTCACTTTAATTACACATGAATTGAAAATTTAAATTAGAAATAAGTCACTAGTATAGTTGTATAAATAGTGTTATTTTTATTAAAATATCACAACACTACATATAATCAAATAAACATGGACTATATAAATTAAACATCGAGTATTTGAAAATTACGCCATAAAACTAAGACGCATGTTTACAATATATCAATATATTGATATATAGTTTTGAAATGTACAAAATGATCTTACAACAATAATAATAATAAAATAATGAAGAAAATCATGTTAGTTACAAGTTGAAACACAAAAAATAAATAAATCATTCTTTTATTCACAAAGTAAAACAATTCGAGATTTCTTATGTTGCCAAAGTCTCTGGTTTCTATTTGGAACTATCTGACTTTTTTTTTTTTTTAACGATGACATGCTTATTATTTGACTTTATGTTTGCTTACTATTTCTGTAATCTATGTGTCTACTTTTACTATCAGATTTTTAGTTTCTATTATTGATTTATTGTTTTCCTCAACACTGTCTATTTTGTTGTCGAGTAGAAGTGGGAAATCCATACTTACAACGAGTTCAACAACATAGTGAGCCCTCTTTTACCGTGTAGTTTAAAACCATTGTTGTATTTGGTGAAATCAAGACAGATAAATGAAAAGAGAAATTCAAAACAAAAACTAAGATTGATCAGATGAAGATGGTACAGTTCAGACGTAAAGGTATCCTGAGAGACGAGGTGATCTCAAAATTCCGTCTCCGTGTTCTAACCTGTGTGGGAGAAATTATCCATCGATAGAGTTAGTTTGAAGCTTGTCTCAATTTGATGCCAACTTTATAATCATGGAACATTACAAGGTTCAGTCAAAGACGAGAAAACTTATACTCGAACAAAAATACAGATGTTTAGGATAAAAACAGTTGAAACACTTTACTGAGGTTTTAAATAAGATTCTTGTTTGTCTGGGTTACAAAGTCCTGATTGAAGGGACTCTACCTCTGCAGCTGTCAACACAACCTGCAAAGCACAATAATATTGCTCTAATAATTTAATAACAAAATTTCTAGCAGATGGGAGTATAAGATAATCGAATTAGCCTTTTTGTGATCATCGGTGTCTGATCCCCATGTCAGTCCCTAGAAACTAAACAGCTTCTCAAATTTTTTCTGGGCCAAAATCGGGTATGTAGCCTATGTTATCAGTGCAAGCAAAATTAGCTAACTCAATGCACATAAATTTAGAAGCCAATTGGAAAAAGGGGTTTCTGGAAGAATTTTTTTTAAGACCTCCATGAAGTAAAGATTTGTTTTTATGCCTTCTCGTTGGGTCCCGCTCTTATTTCTCAAAGTTTTCATATATTTTGGTATTTCACGTCTTTTAAATATTATGTTGCAGGAAATTTGCCGGATACAATAAGTCTATCCGAGTATCTGATATTCATCATCCCGGTAGAGTGTTTAAGCGACATTCAACTGTTAAAGGAAACAAGGAAGGGCTAAATTTCTAGAGCACTCGAAAAATATTCTAAGACAGTCCAAGGCCAAAATGGATAACAACGAATGAGCCGAATTATGGTGTAGAAAAAGAGCTGTGTGAGTATTATTGTCTTGATATACACAATACGTCGAACGGTTCAAGACATCGCGTCTACCGGTTGACAAGTATATTCAGTAGTATTTTACTAAGAAAGATTTAAGGCGAAAGCTACATTTCCCGGTGCAATAAGTTTTCTGGTATTCTCGATTACATTTAGGATACACAATGTATTTTCAGCCAATTGCATTCATGTAGGAGATTAATGGAAAATTTGAAATATTAAAATCATAAATTTATGTGAATGAAATTGGTCAAAATAGTTGCAACCATTTGAAATGTGTCAAGATAGTTGCAACCATTTGAAATTGGTCAAATTAGTTGCAACCATGCAACTATTTGATTTGCAACCCCTTTTAAGCCTATAAATATTATGTTCAAGTTCTCATTTGAAATATGATAAAATAACTCAGAACTTGAGAGTATTGCACTACAATATAAATATACACTTTGCATATTAGAAAATAGAGAGTGTCGTTTTAAGAAACGATCACGAGAGCGGATGTTGTGTCTTGAGAATCGATTGCCAAAGCAGGCCAGAAACAAACGGTGGCGGGAAAATTGGGTTTAAGGGATAAGGTTAAACTTTGTTCTAGTCCGGGATTAAATCCTAACAATTTCATATTTCAAAGAAAGTTTTTTACACATTCGATAAGGTACGCATTTAGTTTCGTATTGTTAAAATTATGATTCCAGTTTTGCATCGTAATTATTACTAAATTATACTTGGAAAACAACAGAAGTTACCAATCACATGGAGGATTATTAGGGTGTGGACGGTCAATCTGAATATTGACAACCGCTGTTCTGATGCGTGATACGTGTCGCTTCTGGAGTTTCCATCTTTGTATTATGCAGGCTGAGAGCCTCAACATAAGAAGATATGTTTCGGGCGAGGGTGACCAACAAGCACTACTCAAAATGCTTGAAGGGACGGTAAATAGAATTTTCTTCTTCGTATGATAAAGATACACATTAGCATACGCATCCCATGGTGCTGGAAAATTTTTGAAAATGCGTATGATTTCTAATATTATGAACTCTTTTGCCAAATTGTCAATGTGCCGGAGAAGGGAGTTCGAAAGCATCTTAGAGGTGACAATATTCAGGTACATATGAAGTAATTTGTGTATTCTTACTGACTAATCAGGTATTATTCGTATATTAGCTTATATTTGTGATTGTTATTTCTCTCATAGATAGACAAGAAAGACATTCTTTTTAGTTGTGGGGTTGCTTTTATAGACTTGGAGATGACTATCTCCGAAAGGTAATTCTTTTCTTTTTTCTCACTGGTTCTTGTCATTGATAAGTCCATCGATCATTTTTTTTTTACTAACGAGCAAGTAGTTTGACATGCCTATGACAGGCGCCAAGATTCTTCCATTGGATTCGGAGTACCAGTTCGTGCAAACATGAGGAGCAGCGGTATTACGCGCTCTGCTGTGACTTCATGTCTGCTGGAAACTGTAATGCTCACTCGAGTTTGCTTCTTTATACTTTTGTTTTGCATCCAATTTAGCTCTTTGTGCAAGTATTCTGCAACTAATAGCCAATTTAACTACGCCTTGAAGTACAAAATAATCATTTCATTGGCCGGTGGAAAGTAGCGATCTTATTGCATACGGATTGATACCTGAATTTGTTAGACGATTTTCCATCCTTGTTAGTTTGTAAGCTCTCACTAAAAGCCATCTTGTTCAGGTAATGCTCTCCTCGGAATTAAATTAAGTATCAAGTTCGAAATAGCATCAGCCTTCGATGGATCTTTAATGAGCAATATTGTCCTGCAGGTGCTAGCGGGGCCAAAAAATGCCATTGGGAATCAATACAAAAAGACGTTTCAAATAAACGGTGTAAGTTGTTCATCAGCCTCTAATTATTTTTTCAAACTAGGGTTATGCTTTTGATATAATAATTTTTTTTTTTTTTTAAATTATTAGGTAAAGCTTCATTTCACAGAGAACGCATGGGGCTAGAGGTTTAAGAGCCATCTTGGAGAACATACTTACCGATGCAATGTGTGAGGGATGTAGGATTTCGTCATCGGTCATTATATTCCTAAAATATATTTAGCAAGTGCGCGAGCATCAAAGTTTAGGAGTATTTCTTCTTTTATTAGAGGCTGATCTTTTTGTTCTTATTATGAATATCTCATGTCAGGGTTTATCTCAGATTCCAGATGTGAGAATGGACAATGATATGGTATATGCACTTGTAGTTGATGAAGAGGCTGTTTTGCTTGGAGGGACGCAGATGCGGAGCCAAAATCCCTATGGAAAGAGCTCGTTTGATCGCTATATTTCATAAAATAAATCAAAAGATGCAGAGGTATGCCTTATTTACCTTCATATTATCTATGTTAGAAATGCTATTCTATTTCCTTATTCACTTCTTGTTGAAAAGGAGAGATATTTGACGTGAAATCTGGAAACAGATAGAACACAAAAGGAAAATAGTTTTCCAAAAGTTCAATTTATACAAAATCTTAAGAAAGTTCAATTTGTGCGAAATCTTAAGAAAGTTGATATGGTTACACAAGACAATTGAATATAAAGTGGGACGAGCGTAGTTGAAAGGGGTGAATTTAATTTGTGCTATTTGAAATGTTCTCATTATATGAACTTTTACTAACGTTTGGAGCAATGCAATTGTATTTTTATGTTTATGCAGACAAATGCAGAAGGGTCCGATGCAGATTCTCAAATTGAATCTAAACTTCCTTCAATTGTGGTGTTGTGAAAACAACATTTTAGTAACCCCTTCAATCCATGTACAATATATGTAACCTCATATTGTATGATCTCATATAATTGCTATCTTGGGCTCTGTATGGATATTTTTTTCCTCAAGAATTGTTGTGTATAGCTTGCAAATTATAAGTGTCACCCATTATGGTTTCATATAAACATCCACGAGATGAAAGAAACTTGGAATGATTAATTTTCCGAGAAAATGCTTCATGTAGATCTGAAAAATAAAATTGATTTGATTTGATGAGAAATGGCACTACGAATGTGGCTTATAGTGCATAACTGTCTCTAGCTTATGGCTAATTATATCCTTCAAACTAGCACCATTGGCAAACTCATTGGCACTTAAAATTCTAAAGATAATATTTCCTCCGTCTACAAATAATTGGGTATTACGTTTTTTTAGAAGACGATAAAATATAATAATTTAATATTTGTATGTAACAAAAATATCAAAATTATCCTCGTTCCCTCCGTCTACAAATAATTGGATTTCAATTTTTTTAGAAAACGTTAAAATATTAAAATATAATAATTTTTTAATATTTGTATGTAACAAAAATATCAAAATTATCCCCATTACCTCCGTCTACAAATAATTGAACATCAAGATTTTTTAGAAAACGTTAAAATATAACAATTTAATATTTGTATGTAATAACAATATCAAATTTATATTTTTTAATATAATATGAGGATAATTTTGATATTTTTGTTACATTTAAATATTAAAATATTATATTTTAAAATTTTCTAAAACAACGTGATGTCTAATTATTTGTGTGCGGAGTAAATAATACGTACCGAAATCATAACCATTCTCATATTTTCACCTCTTCCCTTCTACCTTATTTTTACATTCGAAAAGAGACACAAAATCAAAGATGAGAAAACCAGCCATAATAGCCTAAAGATCAACGCCGCGGCTAACGTTAAAATTTGAGGACTTGATCCAAAAAAAAACCTATGATTAAATCTACCAAACTATTGCATTGAGACCTTGTTCCAAGGGTTTGGTTGGTTGGCTGGAGGGTTTGAGTTGGGTTTGGTTGGGTTGGGTTCGACTAGAAATTGGAAAAATTTATGTTTATCTATATTTAATAAACAAAATGAAGAAAAGAGAGGTAAAATAAAGTTGGTAGATTGAATAAAATAATTTAAATTATATGATCAACTAAAATTATATCACCTTTTTCCCCAAAATGAACACAATTCCTCTCTCCTTCCCTGCCTTTACTTTCTATCCTCTTAATTAATTCATCTTGTCTCTTCGCTCTCACTTCTAACCAATCAAGCTCACCTTGATTTTAAGTCAACAATTACGGTTGTACTTTAAAATATAGGATAAATTACACTACGTCCCCATGAGGTATCTGACAATTTCAGATTATCCCCATAGCTTTGTGAAATTTCAACTTTCCTTATTGAGATCTCTAGTCAACTCACACGTTGTCCCCCTTGGTCATTTAAAAAGCATTAATATTCCAGAATTACCCATGGTCATTTAAAAAGCATTAATATTCCAGAATTACCCTTGCTTTTCTTATGTTAATTACCTAAATAACTTTAATTATATTTATTATATTTCTTATAAATACTTATTTTCATCTCTTTATAATAAAAAACACGTAAAAACAGTTTTGAAGATCACCCGCATTTCTGAACTAAGCCATATTCACCTATTTTTCTCCAAATTCGAGTGCAACCTAATAATCTAGCTGGGGCTAATGTGCAAATTAGATGTTATATTAAATATATTGCAATTCAACAACAGCTAGCTGAGCTCATGGCCTGATCCTTTAATAATTCAACCCATAAAGACGGCGGGGTGAAAGTGCAATAAATAAAAAGGCTAAGGGACTACAATAAATTTCAGCTTCCGCGCCTTCAAATACACTTTGTGGTACTAGATAGATTTGATAGATCAAATTTAATTATATCTTTTAATTAGATATTAAATAGTTCTCAACGATGGACCGAATTTTGAATTTTGTCATATTATTGAAGCCCCCCTTCTTCCGTTATTGTTTTAAAAAAAAAAATACACCTCTCAATACAACAATTTTTTTTCCATTGCAATATATAGGAATTAAGGTGATTTCAAAGACAAATTATTATAAACTGAGAACAAATTTCTACTAGTATTTTTTTTAATCTAAAAATAGTTATAATTAATTTTTTCAATTTAAAATAATTTATTCTTAAAATATGGTAATTTTGTACAAAAAAATTTCTTGTACAACTTCTAGGAAAATGATTCTTATTTACAAGGCTTGTTGGGTAGTTAAGTATCACAAGTAAAAGCTTTAGTTACTTATTCTACTGAATAAAATGCTGTCTTCAAGTAGCTTATAGAAGTTCAACTTAATTATTTATAATAACAAGATCTCAATGATTCCCTTTACTTGTTTTGCAATTTACCTTTCAATAAGCAAATAACACACAAATATATCCAAATATTCTTTTTATCTTTTAGTCTCCTAGTAAGTATACTTTGCCACTTTCATTAAATAAGTATATTAGTCTTTATTTTTGCTTTTTCATTCCATAAAATGGATAATCATCAAATTTATCCAATTCTGCCAAGGCGGCCGCCGCTTGGTTTTTCACGTAAACTGTGCAAGAGAGGAAAAAAAAAAAATTGACTAAAAGCAACAATCTCCCGATTAAGATTTTAATAAAAGCTTTGCAATTAGTTCCGCAGCTTTGGTTGAAATTTTGAGTTCGAATTTGAATGGATACAACTTTTTTAATAAAGATTCTTTTATAGCACCTAACCGTACCTCGAATGATTAATCATGAGAATACCTTAAAAGAAAGAAAAAAAACTTTGCAACCAAATATTCAAATATTTTAATAAAAAATAAAAATTTAAACTAAAAAAATGTAATCAAACCAAACGCTACTCTACACCACCTCCTTAAAACTATAACTTTAGTAGATGTCCAATATTATTATTGCTTTTAAATATACTTGTAGCATCTTATATCATGTTATTTTTTCTGATATATATCAGCGCATTGTCATAATTTTTTGTTTAATAAAGCGCATAGACTGTTTCAATCAAACCCACGGGTATTGAAAATATGTACAGGAATTGGATAATAATTTATATACGAAAACAAACACCGACTGAGAGCAAAAAGACAAGTGAAATAAGCAACTATATATCTCACACACCAGTATATAAACACATATAGCTTCATCTCATTTCTTCCCATAACCTTGACAGAAGAGATTTGAGCTCAAATTTAGCACTTTTTACCAAGTCACTATTTGTATTATTACCTTTGGTTAGATCAAAGTCAGTTTGATACACAATAATGTGTATAACAGTGTTTGCTTGGCAAGCTCATCCCCTCTTCCCATTCATCCTCTTGCTCAACCGTGACGAATACCATAACAGGCAAGTCTTCGTGTTATCAAGATGTCTAAAAAGCGAACATAACACGGTTCTTATTGTTAAACAGTTACTATGTTCATACATAAATATTTTGAAAACACTTTTTGTAAGGCCTTCACACAATGTGCTCAAAACAGAAAAAGGAAAAGCAAAGACACTCTTGGCTGTTTTACCATCTCATTTTTATCATCTTAATACTGTTATCACTTGGTGACATATGCTTTTTGATGAACTCTCAAAAGTCTGGTTAAAATGGGAAAGGAAATATCGTTGAGAATTCTGGAACCACCAAACAACTCTTACTTGTTATTAATTGCTTATTTTAATCTTATTTTTACTTCAAGGCCGACAAAGCCAGTTGGGTGGTGGGAGGGTGGGGAAATACTAGGAGGGAGAGATGAGGTTGCGGGCGGGACATGGATGGCTTGTTCAAGAGACGGGAGAGTGGCTTTTATCACCAATGTGCTGGAGCTTCATACTTCTCCCGAGGCAAAAAGCAGAGGAGACATCCCTGTTCGTTTCTTAAAGGTCAGCCCCATGACCCCCCTTCAATTTTACATTTTCATAAATTTTAACAATGTGGTTTTAGTTATGAAAGGAATTTATATAGTGCAAACCACTTAAACCAACACAAACGAGCTTATAAACTCCATTTGCTGAGATTACTTATCCGGTCTAAACTAGTAACCTGGTAGAATATGAATGAAACAATAATTCCATTGGCCCTCACGACTAGTACTTCAACCCTTTCCTAAACAAATAAGTGGGAGGGTAAAAAATTCTCAGAAAAAGCCAAAAGGAAAATGTGACAGCATTGAGAAACACATGCCCCGTTAAACATTAGTTTTCTCCTTTTCCAACAAGCAAAAGAGGAAGGGGCTAAATAAAGTTATCAGTATAGTACTTACCTAGTCTTGGTATTGACTTTGCTTGTTTGTGTGATTAAAAGAGCAACAAGAGCCCACTAGAATTTGCCGAGGAAGTGGGCAAAGAAGCTTATCAGTACAATGGGTTCAATCTGATAGTGGCCGATTTTTTGACGAAGACCATGGTTTATCTCTCCAACAGGCCCAAGGGGGAGCCTGTCCTTATTCAAGAAGTCCCTTTTGGTATTCATGTGCTCACAAATGCAAAGCTCATCTCCCCTTGGCCGAAGGTAACTTCATATACATAATAATGATTATGAAATTCGTATTAATTTCCCTGCCAAAGAAGGCATAGCGATCTCATGATAACATGCTACATTGCCATTGACTTAAGAATATGATGGTACATAGAGATATACTATATCTGTGATCATACTTTAGATTCCTTGCTGGGTTTGGGAAATTGCAAGAGAATTTCTTCATTTGATTCATGCAGGCACAGCGTTTGGGCAAAAATTTCAAAGAGCTGTTAGGGGAATATGCTAAAGATGAAATACCAATGCATGAAATGGTGGAAAAACTAATGAAAGACACAGTAAGAGCTGAAGAAAGCGAGTTACCTCAGATATGCTCAGCAGATTGGGAATTAAGTCTAAGCCCCATTTTTGTAGAGGTTGACACACCACTGGTACGTCCGATTTACGATATTAGTATGTCAATTAATCTACCAAAGCCACAGATGGTCAAGCTTAAGTGGAAATCGAGCTACACTAAGGCAAACAGTTACCATCTTCAGACGTACTTAAAAACCAAAACAAAATAAAACAGTTAGATGCTGTTGATCATAGTTTATAGTGGAACTTATCAATATCCAATATACATGAAAATGACCATAAATGAATGAAGTCAAACAGCATAGGCATTAAGTTCAGTTCCAATTTCACAAGCATTCAAGCTCAAATTCAACAAGTCGACAAAGCCATTAATCAAGCTTTTCTTAGGCCCAATTTGAGTTAATCAAGAATAATTGCAACGAGCTTGATTCTAGTCCTTTAGAAAATTATTAAAGTTATGCATAATTGATGCACTATGTAAAAAATTAGATAATTGTTTTGGGACCAGTTATTGATTCCTTTAGAAGTACTTAAAGACAACTATTAGCAAGACCTATATGCAACTAAATATTTACCTCTACGGAACAGGGAATATATGGGACTCGGAGCAGTATCGGATTGACAATTACAGCAGGAGGGGAAGTGAATTTCTATGAGATTTATTTGGATAGTGGAAAATGGAAGGAGCAGACAATCAAGTACCAGATTAAGAGGCCAAAACTGAACAAGACTAAATGCCAATGACCATGGAGATGAGAAAAATTAACACAAAAAATGCTACTCCTTTCAGTCCGCAACTTGTAGATTTTTGTAATGTAATGCAATAAAAGCTCATCTTGTAGTGAGCATCATGACAGTTATCAACATTCCCAGTTCAGTTGATTGGCAAATACGAGGTCGCGTGCACGAAACATAGACACTTTCTCTTCGATGAAATTTATAGCAGGTAATGTGAGTCATGTTTTGTGACTCATTGTAAAACAATTTACTAAATATGTTGGTTCAATATTACTAAAAGTTACAATATTATGTTGTTCAGGTTGCATTTTAAAAAAGGTACAAACGCCCTAAGGTTGATCGAGTTTATGCACACACATATATATATAATAGTGTGTACATGATATTCTCATCTTTCAAGATAATGTTCTGATATGTATCATCAAAGAATACAGAAAACAATATAATCACTCAACCGACAGACACATCAAGAAGAAATCAATTAGATCATATGCACCCATCAGCACTCAGTACAAATTAGTTGCATTTCCCTTAAACATGGTTTACATAATATTAACTCGGAACATGCCAAATCTTTTACTCCACTCAGTCCATAACTCATAGATTTTTGTAATGTGATGCAATAAAAGCTCACCTCTTAGTGAGCATCATGAGAGGTATCGAAATTCCCAATCCAGTAGATTGGTAAAATATGAGATCACGTGCACGATGGGTGCTGAAAGCCTGAAATGTTGACACTTTCTCTTCGATAAAATTTATAGCAGGTAATTTGAGTCATGTCTATTAACTCGCAAAACAATTAACCAAATATGTTGGTTCAATATTACTAAAAGTTATCATATTATTTTGCTCAGGTTGCATTTTAAGGAAGGCATGAACACACTAATGTTGCATCTACTTCGTGCACAAATGCATGTAAATAGCATATATACATGATATTCTCGTCTTTCAAGATAATCTGCTGATATGTGTCATCCAAAAATACAGCAAACAATCCAATCACTTACCTGACACATCGAGGATAAATCAATTATATCATATGCACCCATCAGCCCTTGTACTTACTAGTTGCATTGCCCTTAAATATGGTTTATATGATATTAACTCGGAACATGTCCAATTTTTTATTTAACATATCATTAATGGATCACCCACAAAGTTGCATAAGCATAGCTAAAGCAGACCAAAATTCCAACAGAATACGCAAGACAAGTGCATCAGTGTTGAAATTTTGTCAACAGTACTCACCTGAGAGTTCAGAGATCAAGTGTAAAACATCATTTGCAATGTCTTTGCAGCAAAAGAAACAATGACTTGCACTTTTACTATTCATGTTACGTACGAAAACAGGAAAAAAAAAAAAAGAAAAAAAAAGCGAATAGAACACAGAATCTCTATAGCAAGTGAAAATAACTAATCCGAGTTTACACTGGTATACAATATGCTTATTTTTATAAGTTAAAATTTGTATTATAAACCAAAACATGACAAATTATAGCGCTATTTACCTAGACACATTCAAGATTAATACACAACATGTTGCTCCATGAGGAACTAAATCCCGATAAAAGAGGCGGAGCCAGGAATTGGAAGTAAGGGGGTTGAATGTGATGAAAACTTATAACAGAGGGCTAAACCTCGGTTACACAGAATCTAAAGCCACATAAAAAATAATACTAATATATATGATGTCCATTCGATTTTTTAAAATAATAAGCATTATTACCTCCACTGTCCTTAAATAGCTCTGTAACCTAACCAAAATAAGTTTATAATCATCTAAAACCAATATAATCCGTGTATTGGTTTGGTTGCAATTTTTAAGTAAATAACTCAACTTATTTCTGAATAAAAAAAATATTTTATGTATTTATCTTAAAATTTCTGGCTTATTAATGTTAAAATAACAAATAAAATCAGCTTATAATCTGAACAATCAAACAATGTCCAATTTTCAAGAAAAAAATTGATAAACTGTAACTCTTAAGCTGCACCAAACAAGCCATGGAGTAAGACCAAATTCCAATAAACAAATAGAGCATGAGCATCAGTGTCGAATTATATTCAATATTTCCGAGGAAATGTTTACCATTATTGATCGAACACGATCGTAAACAACAGAGCAACAATTGATCGGATACAGAATTGCTTAGTAAATTAAGATCGAGATCAGCTAATTGTGATATACTCAATTCACTCGCGACCAACACTAAATTATTGAGAAAAAATTTTAAAATAAAGGAAGAGAGAGAGAGAGAGAGAGATGAAGGAGAAAGGAAATTTTGACGAGGCGGAAAATAACGAGGAAGAGACGACATCCGACGTCGTTTTTGGCGGGATGTGAAAGTGAAACTGCCTCAAATTTGGGCACTGGGCTCGGTTGGGCCGTGTACCCCTTTGTTGGGCCTTCCGCTAAATCTACTTATGAAAAAAGTAGTAAATTCTAAATAAAATAAAATAAAAATTGTTTAAGCATTAATTTTGTATACATTGATACTAAATTGTTCTTAAAAAAATATATTTTGTTAACTTCCATATGTGGAGCCATTACAAAAATATATGTGTACTTCAATCTAATTCCGCTGATGCTTAAATATTCATATATCATTCGGTGTTAATATTAAATTAATAATGTGATGGGGAAATTTTTGTAACAACATTTTGTGTTACACTTAAACCTGACATGAAAGATCAACTTGCCGCGGCAAGAATATGTTCCGATGTTTTTTGTATAGAATCACTTGCATAGCGCTTATTGGGAAACAAAAAAGAAAATTATAAATCTTGTGTACTTGAAATGGAGTGCATCACCTTATTTATAGACCAAGACAAGTGCTTGAGATAACAATTATTTGTGTCTTGTCATAATGCATGACAATTTTAGATTAAGCCTTTGCATCATTCCGACAATGACATTGTTAGCACAGTTGTGATGCATGCATAGTGGCATGTTTTGAGCAATGACCTGAGACTACTTATAGGATTGTGTTATGTGGTTGTAAATGCCCCCAATCAAGAAATACGTACTAAACAATGATAAAACAGAGATCTGGAGGATGTGAAATAGATTCCCAAACATAAACTTTTAAAACAAAGCCAAGTTAACCCAAATAGATTTAAAAAACCCACTAATTATCTTATATCCAATAAATGATTGTATCAACGCCTTGACGATAGATATTATTGCACTAAGTTGTCTATTTCAAGTTCGTGCATTGTACACACAATGATTGACGCTGGGCCTAAGCAAAATACCAATTAACCATTCTACGATTGTTTTGTACACCCACAAAGCTAAATATTATTGATAAAATCTATGCTTGTCAAATTGATCTGCTATTGAATTGTTTATCGAACCGACGTGTACCATTCTCATAGGGTAACAAGTGTGTATCAAATTGTTGTCTTGCATATTTGATAAAAAAGAGTGATTATATTGAGTTCACTTTGTTTGTTTCCAGAACCATATTTTTGTTTTGAATTTTATTTTTATGGTATATCACATATGGTCGATTTTAGCAAAGTCAAATGTATTCGATTTTGGTGAAATATAAGTTTAGGATCGATTTTATAGGAGTTGAATATTTTCACAATATTCAATTTCATCAAAATTGATACTCGTTATTCCTATATAATGTGACAAAAATATAATACCGGTAGCAAATAATAATGTTCAACTATAATCACCTTTGATAAATGATGACTTAGTGTAATGCAAAATTAGACGTAGTATTTGAATTTGGAAATGGACAAATAATTGGGGAATTTGGAAATGGACAAATAATTGGGGAATTGAGATTGGTGAAAATTTTCATCTGTGAAAAATCACAAATTCGGCAATCTGAATAGGGTCAAAATTTCCTTTCGCGGCGCAGTTTCAACTTTCCCCCCAATTCTTACATATTTCGCCTCTCTCTCCTTCTCTCTCTCTCTCTCTCTCCACAGTCTAGCCCTAGCCGAGCCAAGGTTCGTCGATTTATTTTAATCTCTCTGTATTCGATTCATCAAAAAATCATTGTTTATCGCTGATTCAATTCTACGATTGCAGGTGTCTAGACGTGGAAGGAGCCAAATCAAAAGCTGCTAATTCTAAGTCCACCAAGTCAGTCTCTCCCTCTCCCTCTGTCTCTCCCCCTATGTATGTATGTATATCAAATTTGATATGAAAATCTATATAAATTATAGACATATTTACCCAACAAATCTTAAAATTGCTTGTGTGATTATGTTTTTATGCATTTTTGTGATAATATTTGGTCAACTTCCCAAGGCTTGTTCCGAAAATCTATGCTAATTAATGATTTCTAAAACTGGCTAGGGTTTAGGTTTAGGGTTTTAGGGTTTAGGGTTTAGGGGTTGGAGCATCTCAGGTCTGATGGCTTTTCGCTAGGCTAGGTGAGTCTCGGTTGATTTGCTTTATGTTTGGATTTAACTGCTTGTTGGGGATGACTCTCCCTCTCCATGGCTTGACTGTTGCTACATGATTAATCCTACAGTCGATTGGTTTGATTTGGGACTTTCAAAAGCTAAACGAGTCCATTACTGCCTTACCAACTTTTTGCCTCCATCCGATTGTAGTGTTCATGTGTGGATATCTGATTCTTATCGATTTCCCCTCTCTTTACCTTTGATATTTAAATATCAGGATTGATTTCCATTGTTTAATATGGTGGCGAGTCCACCACCATCCCTTTGCGAATGTAGATAGTTTAGCGACAATGCTTTATTATTATTCTACACTTTCATCGGGTTAGGGGTCTCATTGCTTCTTGTGAAATAAGCATTTTTTTTATTGCGCTTCAAATTTCCTGTTTATCAAGGAGATTGATAGTAGGACTTGGTTGCCGACCCTTGCTATGGGTAATTTGTCTTGGATGTCGGGTGGTGGATACTGGATTGCCACAGGCTATCAATCAAATTGGTGAGTTTAGATCATTGACAAGATAGATGAGAGATCTTTCTTCGACAATATAACTTGTGCATATGTTCTATGGATAAGGAGATTTGTTTGGTTTGGTGGTTTGTGTTTTTTGTGTATTTCTAGCCTAGTATTTTGCTTTCATTGATTTATTTATTGTGTTTTATTTGGATATTTTGCTCATACGGATGGTTGGTTTTGTGCCTTGGTACATTCTTTGTTTTATCGATGCTATTTTTGAAATAAAATTTGTAATATTATTTGCTGAAGAATTGAATAACAAGAAAAGGTTATATTTGTATGTACAACTGTTTTTTATTTGACTTTTTTTTTTCACATCTTATTTTTTATCTTTCATTGTTCTCTTCATGTGAAATTAGTTTGTGTGATTCTTGGCACTACTTAGCTGTCTGTGCATGGTTGCTCTCTACCTTTATGTGCTCAATTTTTTTTTGCATACGTCAAGTTCTAATACTAGAAAAGGTAAGTTTGTCTGTAATAGTAGATAGAAGGATGAAATTTTGCATTTAGAGTTCATACACTATTTATGTATTTATTGGACCACAAATTAGTCCAATTTGCCAATTTTATGCTTTTTGAATGTATAGGCTTCTTTATGGTCATCAGGTCATGGATAATCAGCTTGCATCTTGGATGGATTCAATGTTGTGATTAACATTATTACTCGAAATTATATAAGTAGGTACCTAGTGAACAATTCAACTATCATACATTGTAAATGAATGCATTAACCATTATATGACTTATATTAGCTTTTAACTAAACCTATTCAACTAATCACGAATAACCTTCAACCAAAATCAAACTCGTTAACATGTAAACATATGCACCAAAGCTATATACATTAATTTAACAAGTGTCAACCGCCGTTACCTTGCAAGATGACCACGTTGCGTTG
>MKEJ01079737.1:0-13415 GCA_001753735.1 Embelia ribes | reverse complement strand
CATTGCATATCTACAACATATTGATGTCTAATTTACATCGTTATACTACTTCATTACAGTATATTATTACTGTACAGTACTGCTACAGTAGTGCCACAGTGTTTGCGAAAATTTTGGGGCCTTATAAAATTAGATCTAAAAGTTAGTAGTGTTGTGTTCTTGGGCCTTTCATCTAAACATTTGAACTAATCAATTAGTCATTGATTCCACCTTTTCTTGTAACGTTTATTCTTGTAAGGGAAATAAACAACTTGTAACTAGTGAAAAAATTACCAAGTTGGCAAACAAAACAAATGTACCAATTCTTTTGCAACAACCTATTATCAGCAGGTTTCTTGAAAATTCCAAAAAAAAAAAACATATTATCTGCAGGCTGGCTTCAATAAACAGTTCCATTAGCCTTAACGGCATATGCTTTTTCCCTTATCCATTATTTTTTAGCAAGTTTTCAAAAAACGGTGGAGCCTGCTGAATAGTGATGGTTGCCGTGTAATAGTTTTTGGTAAACAGTTGTGAAAATCGGGGCTGCAAAATTCTATTTTTGTCTGTAAACGGACTGATACGGAATCATAATGCCCGATACGTAACGGTTTCGGCCATTTCGGACAAAAATTTCATTCTCACCGCTATATTAGCCCGTAACAATAGTGGCAACGGTTGTCATTATGTAATGGTAATGGCCGATATTTGACTGTCTTCTCGCAGTAATATTCCATCCTCTTCAAAGGTTTCATATCCGGGTCAATAAAAGGGGCCTCGTAATTTTCAACTTCTTCCAACAAAAATCATGGCAGGAAATCTAATTAAAAAAACATAAGCAACAACAGTAAAATGTTTCCATTCTTGATCAATTGGGCTAATTATGCATACCTTATAATAAAAAAATTGGTTGGTTGATTCTAAAAATTCTTCATTATTAGAAGGACATTCCTCATCGACAAAGTCTCTGGGTCGAAACTTACAATCACACTCAAGTCACTTCGCTGTCTCTGTTGTCATGTAGTCTTTCACAATCTTCAGGCTTTCATCCAAATGAATTGAATGCAAGTAGTTGTGTTTGTCCAATAATGTCTCTTCACTCTTCATTCATATTTTTACATACACGTTGTTACAACTGTGGAGCCTGTAGATACTGTACACAAATGTATACTGCTCCGATCCAATTTGTAATCCTATCTCTCATATAATGAAAACACTCTCAATTTAGCGTGTCTCCAGACGTAATCACATTGACAAACTGGATCAATAAATCTCTATGTTTTTTTTTTTGTTTTTTTATTATTTGTTCTACGTTTTGTAATTTTCTTTGACAACTCAAGTTAGTGTAAGGAATAGTTGTACCCTCTCACTCAAGCAAAAAACAGTCGGAGACACCGAGCAATTCTGCAATCTGGGCAGCTTCGGCAATTCTCAAAGCCATGGTCGCTTTATATGTTGCCACATCAGCCTTCTCCATGAGAAGCTGGGCTTTATTGCGCTTCTCAATGGCAACATCCACAGATCTAGCTGTTGCAGCTTTAGCTTCTTCCACCTTGAGCAAGGCCTTCTGTTTTTCAATTGGATCTGGCTCTGGTGCAACTACTATGCACGAAAAAACAAGGGAAATCACAATTCGTTTGTAATATACAGAAAACAATATTACCCAAAAATCTAAAGTAACTGCATGAAAAAGTTTAATACGAAGAAAAAATATTTATTTCCAGGGTTAGTGTTTAGTTATTGATCACAGGAAAAGTATAACTCCAAAAGAGCTCCAAAATAGTCTAATAAGCTCCTCCCACTCTCAACCACGTACTTTTCATTTTTCCTGTCATTTTACTGCATCCTTTTTCAGAGAAAACCTTTCTTGATTCATTTTATGCCATACGTCCTCTTAATCAGCAGTAAACTACAAGTCAAAAACACATAGAGCCCATAACAAAACCTATTTTGTTTTCTGGGAATTACAAAACCTCGAAGAAAATGAAACCCTAATTCATTATAATCACTAGGTATTAACAAGGCAAGATACCATTATAAAGAATATACGCCCTATATCTTTTCCGAAGAGAGAAACAAAATATTAAGATTCCAACAGGGTGAAAATAATGGTGTGTTTCTGCTTTAAGATTTATCACAAGAAAAGGTATCAGAAAAGGGAACTATCAACATAACAAATCATCCAACGTGAAGGATTAGTTTCTTTATCTATACCTTTCTACAGGCTAGTCCCTGCATTAAAAATTGCTCACGAGTAAGGCGAAAAGCACAATGTAATTTACAAGACTGAGATACATACTTGGTAAAAAAGTCCGCTGCTTCGCTCTCTGTGGACGGCTAGGCTGTCGTTTGAATGATCTTTTCTTACGTATAAAAGGCTTTGATAGCAGTTGTGTTTTCCTTGGCTGATAACACTGCAGGAAGTAATCAATTATCCACAGAAAAGGTAATCAATAAACACCACCGGGAACTCTTAACGATCACAGTACATAGCATATTCAACTAAAGCCAACAAAAAATAAAAATAAAAAATAAAGCAAAAATAATAATAATAAGACACAAGGAGAAGAGACAGGAGATTATTTTGTTCAGGAAAAAAAGTAATTCGCGATATAAAATGTAATATTCTAAATAATGTAAAAAATGGAAAGGAATAAAATGAGGCAAAAATAAAACGTCACAGGCATTTCGACTTTACATGCAGCTTCACAAACATGTACAGTGTAAATCGAAAGCATCTGGTCTAGACTAGACAAAAGTACAGTGTAGGAATAAATAGAAGGCCTTGAGTCATTACATGAGAGATATCTGAAACTTTTTAGTACTTGAGGCAAATGTGCAAGATAATTACTTGAGCTTTGTAAATCAGGAGAGAGCAAGACGCGTTCTGATGTCACAACTGAACCAGATAGAACACATAATATTTCTGATACAATATCAAATATCCAAAAAACATTACCTGAAGCACCCGTACAAGTGCAGAACGTTTTTGCTTCCGCTTCCCAGTCCAATAACTATAAACAGCTTCAACAACTTCCTTTCTTTCTAAATGAAGACATGAATCCATTGCCGCTTTCTCATCAGAAAAATGATTTGGATTGCGAAAGGGGGCTTTCTCCAAAGCATCAATAATCATCTCAAATGCATCCTCGGAGGTATGATCCCAGTGCTCATTTATCAAAGACGACTCTTCGTTGAACTTTTGAACCCATTCCTCATCTTCAGAATCCATGTCGTAATTTGATGTTTTATTCGCCAAAGCTCTCGACAACTCTCCGTCCCTCACGGTGATATACACATCCGGCCGAATAAAGGTGGCATGATTGATTTCTGCATAGTCAGAAACTTCTTGCACACCAGGTACAGGGATGATATTAGTAGGTAGTGCCTGCATATTTCGCTGAGAACATTCCTTGTATAGTTCCTTAAAGATCACCCAATCATCCCTATCAGGAAACTCCAGCTTCCAATCGTTATTCTCCTCTCTCCATATAATGTCATGAGTGACACGGTTACTACTACACGGCCTCATGATTTTTCGTGTGTTCAAGCAATATATTCTATCCCCATCTTTCTTAACTGCAAGAGACCACTTTCTGGAAACAGTTCTTTCAAGCTCAATAATAGCTCCTACTATCCGGTAACACTTGGCCGATTCAACAACCAAAATGTTTGCTGAGCATGAAGCTGAACTAATGTCCTTAGTCAATTCAACCAAAGAAGTCTTTGATGAAGAAGTATTCCTCGTAGAGTTGAACTGAGAATTTGATCTCGCAGGAGGGTCCAATGGAATGCTATCATGTCTAAAACTTAACAAGCTAGAAAGAAGAGATCCGTTAGCTACACGCCCACGAAGACCAGAAGAACTTTTCACTCTTCTGGATCTCAAAGAACTTCTCCTCTTCTGGATACTGCGACTGCGAGTAATAATACCAGTTTTGAATTGGACAGACCTACCAGTTATCCTCGGAGCTCCTAAGGAAGATCTAAGAGAACTCTTCTTTCCAGGATTAACATTTACAGATGGTACAATCTGAAATCCCAGAGAATCCGCCTCGGACGATACGGAAGTACATGGTTCTTGTTGTATTGCTTCAACCATTTCGTCATCCCCAACCAATTCGTCATCTACAAGATTTGTGGGATATGAAAGAAGAAAAAGGGGCAAGCATGCAGATCTAAGAAATAAGCTTGCATGCAAGTACATAAAGCACGACGGAAGTGCAGAAAAGTCCACCATAAACAATGGTACAAAACACCTGGCTCCAAATATTTTGCAAATTCCAGAGGCTTTACTCAACAAAGAACCCTGAAAGAATGATAGGGAAACAAAATCATTATTTAGATTAGGCGCATTCACGAATGGCATGTTGGTGATTATGCTACATGATTTTATCCCTTTAACAAAATATGTCATCATTAAAATGACCATCAATAAATTCTTCTAAACTATACCTAGAATCGAACGTCTTCCCAACATAATGCATAATATCATCTAGAAAAATCATAGCTTTTAAAACAATTTCCCATTCAATAGAAATAAATAAACCATTCCAAAAAAGGAAGATAAGAGAAATTAACAAGAAAACCTAACATAAACTCTGTTTCAAGGTAAAGAAAGATCATTGTACAAAATATTCCACATGACATTTTGTGTTAGCCCAAGAAACAACCAGGCCAAAACAAATTGTAGCTTACAGAAAAAGATAAGCTTACAAATTGTTAGTTTACAAAGACAACAAATAATAACCCCAAAAACCAAAATCAAGGACTCATCATTGCAACACCCTTGTTTTTCAATAACAGATAGCTCTATTACAAAGTAAACATTACAGCATTCAAGTTGATTTAACAAATTGTAAAGCGAAAGAGACACTTCTAGAATTTCCGAATTTCCGTATGAAACAAATTGGCACTATTAACTAACACAATTCACCAGGGCAAAAAATGGATCAATAAGATCAATGGAACTAAAATTCTGATATTTATGATTCATTTGTCACTTGGCAGCCAAAATACATTAATGTCTTTTAATTAATGCATTATGTTCACCAAATATATTTTTCTTAGAGTACATTCATTTTCAATATGTACTATGCCAAACAAACTCACTGTTCCTACAGTCACAAAATCCATAGGTAAAACA
This sequence comes from Embelia ribes, assembly GCA_001753735.1. NCBI lineage: Eukaryota > Viridiplantae > Streptophyta > Magnoliopsida > Ericales > Primulaceae > Embelia > Embelia ribes. The sequence goes on along the minus strand of MKEJ01079737.1, from coordinate 8,290 downwards.
TCATATTGCTTACCCGCAAAAATTGAATCCCACAAGACGAGTAAACACGCGCAAAGCTCTCGGAGCGTGTGAAACCCAAAAGTTGTGGCACGCTCAACTCGGCTCTTGTCATGTACCTCAAAACCAATTCCAAAAACCCACCCAAGACACCATTCCCACCGCAAGACAACGATCCGACTAAAATCCCAAGAAACCTCCTATCCGCATACCTCTTTCGAACATAGTGCTTCCTAAAGCTCCTATCTGCATACGCCTCGTCATTAATCCCACAATCAATCCTCTTCCTTTTTCTTCTATACACAATTCCCCATTTATTTTCACTGACAAACTTCACATCTTGCTTTAAGCTCTTCTTGACTACTTTTGCATCGTTCCCATTACACTTAATCCCGCCTTTTCCGTCTCCGGAACTTTCGAGAATTTCAATCCATTCCTCCTTGTCGGTCGGGCCGGCCCCTGCAGCTGCCTTGACGTGCTTCGCCTCGCTGGGCGACGATGTCATCACCCGCCTACCCGACCGAAGCACCCGGGCACCAAACACCCTCCTCGACGTCCTCCTCATCCGCACCACAGGCATCGGCGCGTGCCCTACACGTGCACCCCTAGGCTAATTCGTCCGAGTAGACTCGGTCCCCTGTACAAAAATTCACCGCCCAGGGGCCGACACGAGTTGACTCGGTGGGCGACTCGGGGAGTGAACCGGTTGGATATGTATGAAGATTGGCTGACTCGGCTGATTCAGAGAGCTACTCGCGGCCGATCCGAGTTAACTCATATAACCAGTCGGGCTGTGACTCGATTGGTCATGCAAATATATCGAATCGAATGACTAAAGACTCGGACTGAGTCAAATCGGAACCCAGTTAGATGGATCTAATGTTTCTTTTTGGGTTTTCTGTAAAGATCGGATCTTTCGGGAGAGAGAGAGAGAGAGAGAGAGAGAGGGTAGGGTGAGGCTGCGATTAGGGTTTATGATGGAAGAACACCTCAGTAACTAACGCGCCGAGTGTTGGGAACCGTCGGATGGGTGCAGATGGACGGATGGGATTTAATTGATGACGGGACGGTTCGATCATGAGAGTATTGGGTACGTTTCGGCTTTAAATAGAGAAAATAGGAGAGAGAAAGAGAGAGGGCGCGGATATTTTTGGATGCTCAGTTCTAGGAAAACAAAAGAGGGCGGAAAAGGCCAGTTTATAAGAAAATACTAATTTACCCTTAACAAATTTGACAATGAGGAGCTGGTTGAACTATAAAAATGGTCCCAATAGTTTGGAAAAAGTACGTTTAGGAACCTAAAGCTCTAATTATAGAGTTTATGGTCCATATATGTAGAGCTGGGGCCTGATTTGATCCCCATATTTTGAAATATATATATATATATATATGATAAATCTGATCTCTTCCTAATTCTGAAATCTCCGTCATGGTTATATTAGGATTTCATAGCAACATAAAATGATAAAAAAAGGATTATCGTAATCTCAGAAAATAACATGTGTGACAGTTGAAATGATTTGTATCATGTAGAAAGACTCTACGGCCAAAATAAAAACCAAATCTGTCTTGTTTTAAAACATTTAGTCCAAAATAAGGAGAAAATCTGTCATGTTTTAAAAACATAGACATTTCTATTACAATAGAAAGTGTAAGGACCAAAATATTCATGTCTAAAACAATTATTATTATTATTATTATAACGTATCATAAGATAAGAAACATAGATCCACAAAATAATATTATTAAATATGCTATTATAAATATTCAAATAATACCATATAAACATAAAGTATGAAAAGAATAAAAAATTTGGAAATAAACCAATATATATATATATATATATATATATATATATTGTATATGATAATGAAGAAAAAGAAGATTATATGTTCGGGCATAATTATCAAGTAATTACAGGAATAAGAAAAATGAATCTTATAAATGATATTAAAACTCTAATATATGAGACATATCTTATCAAATATATTATAGAAAAAATCATAGCGGTTATATATATTCACGGATTACGTAAATATTTTGAAACTTTAGAACAAATAGAAAAGAATTATGATAATTTAGAAATAGATTAAATGAGACTTTTACAAAATTTTAAAGATCGGATGTAAGAAGAAATAATACAAATAAAACAAAAAAGTAAATGAATGCAAATAATATCAGATATGCATACTAAAAGATTATTATATCAATATAAAGACCTTGATGTCTATAAATTAATAAGTGATAATTATTTGCTAGAATTTACAAAAGCAAAACAAAAGTATTTATTACCATTAAACTACCAAATAATAAGATTAATAGGAAGTTTTCCCATACCAGATGAAGTAAAAATTATTTTATTAATAAAAATAAATGAAGAAATATTTTAAAATTAATATAAAGAATAATTCGAATGAATCACTTATGGGAAATAATCAAAAATATAATTCAAAAAGAATATGAAGATTTTTTAAATATTGATAGTGACTAAAAGAAAATGAATAATTTACTAGAATCTTTCAAAACAAAATTTAAATCTTTTAAAAAGGAAGTAAGTGAAAAGTTAGAAAAAATAGAAGCATTCATAGAAATTTTAACTATAGAAATGAGAAGTATAAAAGAAAAATACCCAAAAGATAAATGGTTAAAAAAAAAAGAAAATAGTAAGAAAAATCTTACAAAAGTACAAGGAGCCTCTCGTGAGACCAATAGTCCAAAAGACTCTTTTATAAAATATGATCTTTCTCGAATAATAAAGGAAGAAGAAGAATATATACATAAATTAAAAAAGACATATAAAGGAAAAAAATAGATACTTACTGAAACAGTAGAAGAAGAAATTAGCCAAAACAATAATGAGTGAATTGGAAGAAGATTTAATAAACCAATTAAGCCATCTTGGTCTAAATGACTTAGACACTTCATTTGATATTCTAATGAATGATAATTCTGGAAATATAAGAGGACCAACAAAATTAAGAAATCATGAGGAAATATTATAATAGGAGCCAAGTGAAGTATAATGCCAATAAAGGGATCAAGAAAATATTTTGATAGATACCAAAATAAAAAGCATAAAAATGATCCAAAAAATAAATATATTCTGTATATAGATAAGGAAGAACCAATACATCAAGGAGGAACAAAACTTAACATAGATTATTCTGATAATAGAGAAAATGATTTAAACATTTGGGGAAAAAATATGGAACTATTTTTTTTTATTTTTTTGAGTATTGAAGAAAATATTTGGGATAGAGATAAAAAAATCAACTTTTTAATAGCTAATTTTGAAGGAATAGTACAAAATTACTAGGAATGATTAAATGATGATACAGAAGTTTTAATAAAAAGAAATACAGAAATTGGATTAGTACAGTCTGATCATATAGATATACAACGAATGATATTATATTTAGCATCAGAATTTACTGGTGAAAATTGGATTAGAAACTCAGAAGCAGAAAAATTACTACAAAAGTAAGTTGCAGGAAATAATCTTGTAAATTTACAAATATGCAATATATGTTATATAAAATATTATATAAATGAATTTAGTAATTATTATTATAAGCAATATTTCAGAAAATTAAAGTTTATTGTTAGAAATATTTTATGATAAACTACTGTACCCATAGAATGTATATTTTAAAAAGGAATTTCATAATTTTAGATGTACTCCAAAACAAAGTAACATAATAGATACTTTAGGATTAAGAATCAGATATCTAATGAGTAGATTAAGTGAAATTTGTATGCAGAGAAAATTATTAAATAAAAGTAAAATAGTAACCCAAATATGTTGTGAAAAATTAGAAACATCATCTCAATGGAGATGTACTTCTAGAACCTACAAAAGGGGGAAAATTATAAACACAAAATATATATAAAAAAAAAAAAAAACAACGGTTTTATAAAAAGGACTTACCAAAATATAAATTAGGAAAAAAAAATTATAGAAAAAAACCGTTGTATAAAAATAAAAATAAACAACAACAAAAAAAAGTAAGTAATTGTAAATGTTGAAATTGTGGTGAAAATGAACATATAAGTCCTAACTGTTCAAATAAAAAAATTAGAATATTAAAAGCTGATTTTGAAGAAATATATTATGAATTAGAAAGTATAAGTGATATAAACTCTATATCATTATTGAAAAATTTAGTAATTCTGATGGATGATTCTGAAATAAAAAAAAAGAAATTGATATGAATGAAGGAAATAAAGGGTTCGCCCTAAAAGCTATATTTGATGAAAATAAATATAGACAATTAATAAGTAAAGAACCAAATTTAAGATTATCGGAAGAAAATATATTCAAGGCTATCTCTAAAATATTTAAAAGAGATAAGATAGCTATACATGAATATCATACTATAAGAAAATACTGAAGTAATGGTAAAATTAAACTTACTTATTAAAGATACTATGAATAAAATATTAAATAAAATAAAGGACCCAGAGAAAAAAACAAAAATACAATATGTCTTTATAGCAGGAATACAAATATTAGGCAAAAGCTTATTTAAAGAAAAAATAGACTCACCTATAGTGTTAAGCTTACATGACCAAAGGTCTTCTAATCTGCAAATATGACATTTAAGAACAGTAGAAGGAAATATATATTATACAAGATCAATGTTTACGTGTTGCCCTAGATACTGTATAAGTTTAGAAGACAGAAATTTAAACGATACTATAAATTTACATTTTAAATTACTAAAATATATAAGTCTAAAGAAAGGGAAAAAAAGTGTTAATATGCCATTGTAGTTTGACTAATAGTAATTATGCACCTATCTATAAAAATAAACCTTAATGAATTTGAAGAATTATCCTAGTCAATTCCACCATTATTAGAAGATCCAACAATACCCTCAAATTATAATTTAATAATAGGAGAAAATAAACGACTCTTTGAACGTGGTGAAACTAGTAGATATAATGAATTAGTAATTTTTAAAGACAATACCTGAAGCTCAAACTCAGATGTATATAGCTCTCGATTAAGTATAGATAGTATACAATTACCTAAACTGGAGATAAATAAAAAAGATATTATTATCTTTGATAATGATAATAATCAGGGTACAATGATAATAGAAGGTGAATATTTTAATGGAGAAGAGTATGTAAATGGAGCATACATTCTAATAGATACAGGAGCAAGTAATAATCATATAAGTTATAACAAAATTAAGGGACTAATGATCCAAACTAGCCTAAAACCTTACAAATATGTTAGTTTTGAAGGAAAGTTAGCGGAATGTTACCAAAAGGCTGATATTAAAATTATGATGGATAATAATTCTTTATTAGTCCCCTGTTTCATTGATTAATAATATGAAAATAGTTATTACCATATTATACTTGGAAATAGTTTTTTGAATAGCCTTGACTATTATAGAATAGAGAAAGATGGTATAACTATCCACCATAAAGAATTAAAGATATTTTGTAAAAAGAAAATAACCTAATATGGGCAAAAATATACCTGAACATGTATACATAGCAATCACACTTCGGATAAAAACCTAATAATGTGTGCCTTAATAGATACTAGATCAGAAGTAAGTTTATATAGATCATATTTAATATCCACATGGCAAGCTGAAAAATTAAGAATTTCAGAAGTCTCAGATCAAATAGAACAAATAAAATAAGTAAGCTTTAATACAGAGATTATTACGTAAATATTTGAAAACTTTAGAACAAATAGAAAGGGATTATGATAATTTAGGAGTAGATTAATAACGAAACAATTAGAAGTAATAATAAGAAGAAGAAAAAGAAAAAAAAGAAGCAGCAGCAGCAGCAGCAACAGCAGCAACTTTCACATTGCTACTTGTCACTAGATGTTCCAATTATTATATTTAGCAAAAATGTTGACATGGAGCAATCTCAAATTTTAACGAAAATCCACAAAATTTAGCATCAATCTTCATGAAGCCCCGTTCTCTCAACAGTTCTAGATTTAATAAATTATAGGGAATTGAATCTTATTTTTGGTTTCGTAGAAGTATCAAAACAACAAATGTACCAACAAAGTTTGAAAAGCTGAAAGTAATTTCTTGCAAAAGGGAAGAGTTTTAGACTTATCTCTGGATTTTGTATGCACAATAAAAACAATTGGAGCGTATTAAAAGAGTTTGTAAAACTTAAAATTAATTTCTTGCAAAAGGAACAATCTTAGACTTTTTTTCGGATTTTATAGAACAATCAAACAAATTGGAGAATGCACGAACGAAGTTTGAAAACTTGAAAAATCAATGTATTGCAACAGGGAACAATTTAAAAACACTTGAAAAGTGCTAATATAACTATGGTTGGGACAGACCCAATTCCTGAGCAGCTTATGACTCAAACTCAGCTCAAGTTGTTCGTTCAATAACTGATTCTAGTTCAAACCTATGTAACTGCGCATTGAATATAGAACACCATATATAGAGACATATTCCATTGGGAATAATAAAGCTAGCTAAGCAGGCTTCCCTTGTAATTGAAGACTCAGAGTTGCTGTAATGGGCGCAAGATACACACACACACACACACACATATATACTTGGAATGTACTCCGATGCCTGGTATGCTGGTGATAGAGAGTTTACGGATTATATATATATAACATTTCCAAATTCACATGAAAAATCCCTGGATATATGCATAGTTCACACTCTCAGAGACATGGCGAAAATTGTCACGCACAGCATTGTTCACACAGAAACAAACAAGGACAAGCAAAGGTACATAGAAGGTCAAGCGAGAAAATACAAAAAGTCAGTCACGCTATGCTCAGTACAAGGATTTACTGAAATTATGATGTTCTTTCATGCTTATTCTTATATGAAAACAAAAGGGATATCTTATTTTTAGTCACCTTTTCTTATAACAAAGCCTTGAAGGTTGAACCAGACATATCAATTTATGAATACATACATCATGAATTATTAATACAACAAAACTCAAAAGGTTTTCCATGAAAAGGCAGTGAATGAGCCTTTGAAATTCGATGAGCCTATGATTTATCTATGAGTATCAGCGCAAATTATGACTTATAAAGTGGAATCTGCCGAGATAAAAAAATCCATAATGATAAGTAGGAGCTGTAAAACCTCATTATAAACCGTTTCAAATTCCAATTGCAAAGGACTGAGGACATTGGGTCAGTAGTGATCCTCAACACTGTATCAGCTGCTATTTATGTACACTTTGTCGATTCCACCATTAACTTGTAGAGGGCGAATCCGCCTTGGTGGCAACCGGGCATCTTTGATGCCATTTTTTCTAGTTCAATCTGGTAGAAAAGAAATATATAACAATCCAGACAAACTGATTATCATCTTAAGAGAATCATTGCTAAAGTTGGGTTGAAGTCCCCCCAGGCAATGTCTGTATGATTCACATAAAAATGAGAAAAGCAACAGAAACTTTAGTTTGCATTTATATTATAGCCCATCTGAGAGTATTACTATAACAATTAAGAGATGTATCAGTAGTGAATTAACCATTGTTGACACACCAAGGAAAAGGTTGGAAATGAACTAACCATAGAGACAATATAAAGCTGTGTCGACTCGTAGCCATCTTGTGCACTCTTGTAAAGCTGTTGAATTTCATCTGAAGGGAGACTGCATCTTATGAAGAAAAAAGCAGTGGGTCTTACATTCAAAACCCTCCGGGATAAACCAATAAAGATTGGAGTGCACTGCATGAAAATCAGACGGTCAAAACATGCTTGGAGAACACAAAATATGACAAAATAAATGGACAAGTGACCAATCTTGCAAAAGTTTTCACAGTTGCAGTATTTAAACAAGGCAACTGGAGTGTAGTTTCAAACAACTGTAGATGTTTGTCAAATCTCTTATTAATATAAATGTTGAGCCTTCTATTACTTTCGTTCCAATCATGACATGTTATTGCATAGTTGTTTGACAAGTAGTTGCATAATTTTTTGACAAGTGGTATCGTAGTCTTTTGATATATGTTTTCTTAAATTTAGTAATCAAAATTTAGGAAAGAAAAATATTATATCTCCCCTATCTTTACATATACACATACATAAAATCAGAGTTAATCAATCTTGAAAATATTATCATAATTAATATTATCTTTTTAGAAATATTATCATAATAGGAATTCCATCAAAATTAACCTACTAAAAATTATTTTCTTAAAAATATTATTATAATATGAATCCACAAAAAACTGAAATGATAAAACAAAGGATAAGAAAAATTAAAATAAAAGATGCCATATAATTTTTTTTTTCAAAAATAATATCATTAAGAAT
>MKEJ01079723.1:0-11026 GCA_001753735.1 Embelia ribes | reverse complement strand
GGCGCACTGTTTTCTCCATTTGACTTAGTTAGTTGACTTTATATGTAAACTGTTGGGTAGTTATATGTATGATGATGTATATTTCAGATTTGTGGTTTTATGGTTGTTTCTGTTGAAATTGTGGTTGTAGCAACTCACCCCTCGGATTTCGGGTGTTTGGGATCCTGGGGCGTGACACAGGACAATGCCCCACTAACGACACACTTACCCAAATGCCCAGACACCACCAGACTAATAAACACATCTCACAAGTAACAATACAAAATCTGGTTACATATTTTTTTGACTTATTAAGAAAAATATTATAGTTCGCTTGGTTACCAGTTCAATTAGTCTTCTGCTTCTCTCTTTATCCGATTGGTTATTTTATTGTGATTGGCTATTGTCTTCTTCTTGGTTGAATGGTTGTTTCTTTCTTTATCACTTGGTTCTCTAATTGTTAGGTTAAGTTCTCCAAATTGGTTCCCTTTACCGTTGCTTGGGTACTGGCTATTTTTCGGGTTGATAGGTTATTATGGATATCTCACCCCTTTCTGCTATGGTTATTTCTGTTACTGTTTGCACTTTTTCTAGCATATCTTCTGTTATTATTTTTTTTTATCACATGATCATTAGATTATAGATATTGGTGCTTCTCAATATATGTCTTGCCATCCCCTTACTACTATAGTTTCTGAAATTGGAGACAAAAATCCAAAGACTATGAAAGTTGCTACAAGAAATCTTATTCTTGTTAGAGCCATAGGCTCCGTTGTCTTATCTTCCTATTTAACTTTAAATAATGTTCTTCATTTACCGGAAATACAATCTTATTTATGTTCACCAACTTTCGAAAGATCATAATCTCATGTTATTTTTTCTGTTGGTTCTTGTCTTTTCAGGATGTCACTACATGGATGTAGATTGGGATGGGCGAGAGGTAAAATAACCTTTACTACTTCTGGCCTACCGTTGCTACAACTGTCATTCCAAATATACTATCCTATGAGCTATGACATCAAACATTAGATCACCCTTCACAATTTAGTATTTCAAAGCTTATTACTTGTCATCCCTATTTGTAATGGTTGTAAGAGGAAAATATTCTATATCCAGTTTTCAGCAATTACCTATTAAGAGTATTGTTATTTTTAATCGGATATATATTGATATTTGGGGTGGTTATTCTTTTACATCTACTGATGGTTCTCATTATTTTATTACAATCGTCGATGAAATCTCAAGTCTTACTTGGGTTTATTTTATATATAAAAAATTTGAAACCCCTTTTCACCTAAAATAGTTTTTTGCTATGGTTCGAAATCAGCATAATACTTGGGTATGACATGTTCACACAAATAATGGTCCACAATTTAAACCTTGTTTTGAAATGCTACAATTATTTAATGATCATAGAGTTATTCAAGAGTTTACATGCAATGACACTCCATAACAAAATGGATAAGTATCAACACATTCCAAATGTTGCTGGTTGCTAACGTTTTCATGCAAAATTTCCACTTTTATTTTGAGGTAAATGTGTTTTAATTGCTATTCATTTAATTAATCATACCCTATCTAAACTATTAAATTGGAAAATACCCTACTATTGTTTTTTTAAGAAGAACCCCACATATGATCATTTTAAAGTGTTTGGGTGTCTTTGTTTTGCCCAAACCCTTAAGGCAGGTCACAACAAATTTTAAGCACAATCTACAAAATGTATTTTTCTTGGTTATCCAACCATGCATAAAGCTTATAGAGTTTATGATTTAGAAAATTAAAAAAATAGCTATTTTCCGTGATATCACTTTTTATGAAAATATTTTTCCTTATCGGGAGCATCCGGAGTTTTTAGACCCAAACTGAGAACCAAACAAGCTGGACCCTATACCTATTCCACCAACTACACATCCAGTACCTGACCCAATTGATCCAATAACTGAGATCTATCATAAACAACACCTGTTCAATTGGTGTCAGACTCGAAACCAACTGACATGGAACTAGCTGACCTAGTTGACCAGGTGACACAAACTCCTACACCAATGCCCTCAGTTGACCCAGTTACACCAGCTCCTACCCTACCGCCTGGCTTACTTGCTCGGACTCGGGTTAGACCTTCCCGTACTACCTCTCGACCACTATGTCTTCTTGATTACGACTGCCCTTCCTTACCTCTTAACCCACATATCCTCTTTGTCGCTTCATCTGCGTCAGCTAGTGCGATATACCTTCTTGCTTCTTTTTTTCTTATCATCATTTTTCTCTTTTTTATGTTGCCTTCCTTACTTTTGTTTATGCTTTATGTGATCTTACTTCTTATTTTGATACTATGCAACATTCACATTTGCGTAATACTATGGAGTCTGAATTTCGAACTCTCGAAGATAATCACACTTGGTCTTTAGTTCCCTTATCGGAAATTAAGATGTCCATTGGTTGTAAGTAGGTCTACAATACCAAATTATGGGATGATGGATCTATTGAGCTACAAGGCTTGTCTTGTAGCCAAATGTTTTACATAGGTAAAAGGACATGATTTTCATGATACCTTCACCGCCTTAGCCAAACTAGTGACTATTCGATGCCTACTTGATATTGTTGTTGTTTGCAATTGGGAACTCTATCAGTTGGACGTTCACAACGCTTTATTATATGGTGATCTTGATGAAGAAGTGTATATGACTTTGTTATCGGGTTGTGCATGACAAGGAGAGATTAGAGTTTATCGACTTCATAAGTCGATATATGGGTTGAAACAGGCATCATGTAATTAGTTTCTAAACTTTCTTCTGTACTTATTTATGTTGGTTTTAGAAAATCACATTCAGATAATTCACTCTTTACCCGGATTGTTGGGAATTTGTATACAACTATTCTTGTCCATGTGGACGATATTCTTGTGTGGGTAATGGTTCACGAACTATTTCTGCCGTTAAACAGATTCTTGTTGATCAATTCAGCATTAAAGATTTGGGACCATTGAAGTACTTTTTGGGTTTTCTAGGTTTGGAGGTTGCTCGTTCTTCGCCAGGGATATTTATTTCATAGCGTAAGTATGTATTAGATATTCTTTCCGATTCGGGATAGTTGGGTGCACGGTTAGTGGATTTTCCTATGGAGCAAAATTTTCATTTTCAGTCCGAAGATGGTGTTCTTTTGGCAGATCCTTGTATTTATCATCAACTTATAGGCAGGCTGATTTATTTGACTATTACGATACCAGATATACCTTTTGCCATTAATTCACTCAGTCAGTTTATGAATGATCCTCACGACGTCCACCTTCAGGTTGTTTATCAAGTTTTATGGTATATTAAGGGGGTTACTAAGCCAACATTTTTTATTTTCTTCCACTTCTAATCTCCGTCTCACTGTTTATTCGGATGTTGATTGGGCGAGTTGTCAAATCACTTGTTGTTCTACCACGGGTTATTTTGTTTTACTTGGTACGAGTCCTATTTCTTGGCATTCCAAGAAACATAATATGGTTTCTTGTTCTTCCGCCGAAGTGAAATATCATTGTATGATTTATACGACTTGTAAGCTTATTTGATTAGTTACTTTGTTATGCGATTTGAGTGTTACTTCCCCACGGCCTATTGTTTTGCATTGTGGTAATAAGTCAAAAATTCAAATTGCGTATAATCCAGTTATTCATGAGTGTTCTAAACACATTGAGATAGATTGTAATTTTATTCGCGAATGCTATCAGTCAGGTACTATTGATCCAGTATATATTCCCGTAGTTTCACAGCTTGCTGATATCTTTATGAAACTTCTTGGTCGTGATATGTATCAATTATTTTCTTGCAAATTGAGCATTACGGATCTTCATGCTCCAATTGGGTTATATATATATATATATATACCATTATACAGTTCAAAAATAAGATATGAGATTATTTTTGGTTATATAAAATTAAAACAGGTGATTCTATGAATAGCAGATTAGAGTACCATATTCATATCCCAAAAGGCAACGTAATTCCAACACTGGCTACTGCTCTTTCATTTGATGTCGTGAGTGGGAACTTAGTATATCTCTACGTACATTTAAGTTCCAAACACATAGGCCTCATAAAATTATGGTATGCATCCCTGAAAATGAAAATCTCCATCATCACCGGACCCGGTTATTGGGAAAGAGTGTCGAGAGCATACATGATACTTTGCTTATACAAAGCGATCTCACATATCCCATTCCTAGTACTCTTGGGATCTTGAGACCGTCACTAAAATATCAGAGCATTGCAAAAGCAAATTCAATTTGCTTGTTGGAGATCAATAATTAGATTTAACCTTAGAGTTTGATTTTGTAGACTATCCTGTTGAATAGACCACTAGTTTTGTGATTGTAGTTTGACATGTAGTTGACTAAGCACTTAGGCTGTCGTTTCGCGATAGTTTTGGGTTAAAGTTAGTCGAGTGTTGTGCTTTCCATTTTGTGATTTTTGTATGTATTTATTTTGATTTTGTTTTACGATCCTGCCGATATAATCTCTTAATCTCCATTTTGGTATTCTTGAACTTGAAATTTTATTGTAGTACTTCAAGAGAGGGAATCGCTTTTCCTAAATTTTCACTTTATCATTTTGTATGTTTCTAAGCCTAAATTGGATTGCACATATTTAACATGATATATCGTTAATTGTATCTTCATTATTGACAATAACATCATATAATTAGCATATTTAAATATATATCTTTGAGGCGCTTGCCTACTGAAAGTTGGCACAACTGCATGTTTAACGGACTCCTAATGACATTGTATCACATGAGATTGCATGTTTGATTATTTTAATGGCAAAAAGTCAAATGGTACTACTGGTACACCTGGCTCCGAGGTATACAGTTTAATTACAAATTCAATACACTAGCCAGCACGTATTAACAACTATCATTTAGATTATTTCAGACATAGGAACAAAAGAGTGCGAATGTGTAAGAAAACTTTAGGACCTTGTCTATTTATTTTTCTTTGTTTCAAGAGTTTATGTTTCCTAACCAATGCAAGTAGCTAACCATCATACTGATAGGCTTGTATATCAAATCGGTAATGCCATAGACACTGAAAAATGGTATAGAATTTGTAAATCGAAAAATGTGCCACAAGAACTTCCATTAAGAGCTATGTTTTGTTAGTGCCACATAATTTAGTATAGAAATTCTTTCTAGATTTAGTGGACGGATAACATTTTCGATCCGTCTCAGTCAAGACATCAGTGATTGGTAAGAATTGACTGACCAATTGTGGGTTTTGTAAGCGATATTCATAGGGCTACCATCATCCAAAAGTAAAGTTTGATCTATCCAAGTTGGAACTGAAAATAAAATATGCAAACAAACTCACATTTTGGTCATATAACTTGAACACATACCCTAGAGAATGTGAATATGGAAGATATGGAGGTTGATTGGACCAAACCTTTATGTGAGAATTATTATGAAAATGTGAATATGGAAACATTGATCTCTTGATTCTCTTGTTTCAATGAATATTTTATTCTCTTTGTTGACAAATGGAGTCATCTTTATATAAGCGGGGGAGCTTTGGAATTTGAAATCATGTGATCATAGTTTGATTTCTTTCCATCTTTTTACAGATCATGAATCATCAAATGCATCAATTTGAATTACTACCATCTGGCCGAACCTAGAGTGCTCTAGCCTGTCTAAAGGGATCTTCTGGCCGGACATAATTTGGCTTGAAATGGTACCACCAGCTGGTCGGAACAAGACAATGTCTCAGCCGACCCGAAGAGGTCTATAGCCGATTTTTTACCTTAGCCAATTCTTCGACTCAGCTTTGAATTCATTCTTCTCTTAACCAATTTTAAGGCCTTTTTATGTTGGTTATATGACTTTTGAACATACCTTAAACTCTTTTTGACTAATATTTGATCTTCAAACTATCGTTTTGATTCAGGCACATCTTGGCTCATCAATCTCCAATTTTGAATTTTGAACCTTTGATTCGTTGGCTCTTTGATCATTAATATTCATACCACTTTAATTTATAATCTCAATACCTATTTTCCTTCATAAACTTACTTTAAATATTAATCCACTGTGAAGAATTGATTTTGTTTTTGTTGATTTATTATAATAAAATTTATTTACATATATTTTTCATAAACATTGGAGCAACAACGGATAAATTGGATTTAAGAGGACATGCTAAAATTGTGGTATCGTCTTGTATCTTAAATAATACAATGTTTATATTTTTCTGGTCATTCCATTTGTAACAGCGCTGTAAGAATATAAGTTCTATTGTTTCTTTGTCCAGTTGTTCATTAATAATTTTTTTTTATTTCAAGTTTATTATTTCCAGCTTATTATCTTATTATTATTTAGAAATTATTTTAACCATAGTGGCACCAACACTTATAACAACCAAATACTTGTATGGTCACTCTAAATTATATGCATTTTTATTTAATTATATAAGCTAATTTATATCGTTGCTGAATTTATTCGAACGCCAAAATTGCTTCATTATCTTGTATTGGATTCCATACTAAACAATATTTTTCATACTTAAGCCAAAGGAATTTAAGAGCATGTAGTATGGTGATTTCAAAGATGCTTATTTTGGAGCATGTCCATCGCTCCATTTGGAAAGGAATTCATGGTGGCCCCATACATCAAAGCATCAAAATAGTGTTTGTGGTGGCCTCATAAATCAATCAAAGCATTAAAAGAAGCAATGAATGAGGGCGAAGTAGTTATTATAGGAGAAGATTTTCTTTAATATATTAATGTTAAAAAAATAATGGATAAAAAATTATATATATAAAATTTATTGACTTAGTTCGTCAATATGCCTACATCTGAGAGTGTCTAATCTATGATTATTTTCACTATATAATAAATAGATTTACGAGTATTTTTATTAGGGTATGGTATCTTCATACTCCACTATCCTAACATAATTGGGGGTATTGAGATGTTTGTTCAAGTATCTTAATTGTTGAACCAAATGGCAAATCAAGAGGGGAGTGAATTAGCTTTCTTTAAAAATTACCATGTTAAAAAAAATGTTTCTCTCTTTTTATAAAAAGTGTTGTAAAGTGTATGATGAATGATCAAATGATAATAATAAAGGAAAGTACAAAAAATAAAGTGTGAAAAAGAAATACGACATCGTGATATATAGTGGTTTGACAATAGTCTTTCCCGATAATGAATCGGTAAGATCGTTACGTCCACTCTTCAAGATTGTTTGTCTTGAGTTCTCTTTAGAATGAAATATAAACCCTTACACCCTAAAGTATAGATTAGTTTTTTGGGTCTAACCGTAACCAAAACCAAGTATTTTGATGGGTATTAATTGTAACCTAAACCCTTGAGCTACCCAAGTTCCTAGTTCCAACTTGTACTCACAATCCGAGCACAATTCCTCTCAAATTACCCCAAACTTACTCAAGAACAAAACTTGGATGTTTATAACTCATTTCCAAGGATTACAACAAGATGTAAAATAAATCAAAGCCACTCACAAAACTCACATAATGTGAAAATACAAAGTTTGTACAAATGGAGTATGAAAGAGAGCTTTGGAGAAGATGAACTTTTACTTTTGACTTTTTGGATTTTTGAATCTCTTTTTAGATCTAATGTATATGGAGAAAAAAGATTAGGTATCTGATTTGAATCAGACATAACCATTTAAGAGGTTACTTGTTGTCCCCAACCAAAGCCGTCACAAGCCGTAACTTTTGATCTTGGAAGATATGATGTTTGCCATGTATAAGTCAACTTATAGGTGCCATATATCGACTTATTTACAATATGTCGACATATTGATATCATATTATTGAGTCACACAAAAATGGCAGAACTGTTGCCTTCAATTTCACGTTAAATAAGTCGATTTATAGAGTGTATATGTCGATTGTTACCATATATATCGACGTATAGCTTGTATATGTCGACTGTTAGGTCTTTAATGGCTTTTTGTTATGAAAAATAGACAATTATTTTTATGAGACTATTTTACAATCAACTTGTATGGTCCAAGAGTTGACTATTGAGTCCACAAATCAACTTTTGTTACTTGGAGATCTTTGAACTCCCGCATTTTCAACTTTTGAACTTATGAGTCGACTTATATGTATAAGAGTTGACTTATTGCCTTGTCTTGAGTTTCAAGGAAGTTTGTTTGCATGGATCGAGTATATTCTGAGCCTTTCTAAGTTTGAAACCTTCATACAACACTTGTTAAAATATTAGTACGACTATAGAGCTCGATTTTGTTTATTTTCACTTAGACTTTATTCTCATCAAAAATCAATAGAATATTTTAATTTGAAACCTTGGGGCAACAAACTCCCTATTGTTGATGATGATAAACTATTTGAAAATAAACTCGATGTTACTCCTCCTAAACAAATGCATATTTTCTAAAAGTAGTATGAAACGAAATATGAAGCATATTTAAGTTGAATAACTTAGAATGTAATGATAATTGTAAGAATGATACATAAAGTGTGTTGATTATCACACGTTAGCATATTAGTACAATAAATTGTTCAATACAAGCCAAAAAGCCAAATAAGCAACCATAATAAAATATAAGACCAACCAAACATAAAAAATTCAAACACATAAATAAGTTCTAAAATATAACATAGGTCAAACATATAGGCCAACAAAAACAAACAACAACAACAAAAAAAGGTGGGTTTCATAAGTTTCAAATTATGTTCCCCCTTTGTCGTCATAAAAAAAAGGTTGCTTCTCTTCGTCATTAGTAGCACCATCCTCATCGGAGTTGTCGACATATTTGGAGGGACTCGAAACATCAAAGAGTAAGGTTTCCAGATAACGAGAGGTATCACAATGCTCATAGAAATATGCCAACTGAGCAGCTAGGCGGGACATGAGCCAAAACCAAAGACAGAGGAGGAGGTGGATGAATATTGGTGTCGGAATAAGGGATATTACTATCAGGTAAGTTAGAGCCAATATCGGGAGCATCGGAGGAACTGCCTTCAGTGGGAAACGTGAAGGAAGAAGAGGTCGCAACACTGGTAACCCATGTATTATTCTAAGTCCAATAGTAGTCTTTTTCATTATACTTAATATCCATTTGAGTAAGCATCTTTTTGGAAAGTTTATAACTGTTATCGAGACATGTTTTAGTAAGCGGGACGTTATAACATCGAAAAAGTTTCGTAATGTCCATAGCATAAGGTAGGCATCTATTGTTGATACGTACACATTCTTTTATAAGATCTAATATCTTTCGAGTGGTGTCAAATGTAATTATGTGCTTAATAGCTTATAGGATGAAGATGAAAATTTCAGTAATCAAGTCTTTGCTGCTAAATTGGGCACAGATGCATTTAACAAGAAGAAATATGTGATTGTTAAATATCCACAAAGGCATTTAAGCACGTAGTATTGAGGTGTGTTTACCAACACCGATTGCCCTTAACAAAATACGTTGTTCCGTGAATGAAATGGTAAAAAGATTTGAGTTCAGTACTCATAATGGCGAGATCAACATTGTTAACATGGGATGTGAAACCAATATTGACACTATCATTATTCTGAATCATGTTTAAGACAACAAAATTCGAACTTGCCTTATGCCTTATACTAATTAATCCACAAAACATCTCGAGTTTGCCCAAAATAAACATGATCCATAAATGAGCAATCAACTAATTAACATCTTGAAAAGTCGCTAAAGAACTTAAGTTTACGTTCTTCAGACAGGAACGTAGGAATGATAGAGCGAGAACAAGAAGCCTCACCTATGTGTATGTTGGAAGAAGGTGGAAGCGGTGGTTTGGTATGCGAGGTGTGAGGAGCGGAGGTGCCTATAGCAGTGTGAGAGGACATACATTGTGCATTTAGGTCAACCTTGGGGTCATACTCGCCATCATCATCGTTGTCAGATAGTAGTTGAGGTACAATTTGATAAGGAGAAACAAATCCCCTTGCCTTTTTGGTGGTAAGTTCGGGAATAAATTTCGTGGTAACCTATTGCTAGCCATGAGATCTAGAGCAACAACAATGGGGGTGAAGAAGGCTATCGTGGTAGATTCGGAGTAGGAGGTAAAGGGAAGAAATAAGGCTTAAAGAAATTTAGAAAAGGGAAGAAGATGAGGAAAAGGGAGAAGGGAAATAAGGATTGGAGGAAGACATTTGGGGTAGAATTACGAATTGAAGGAGAGAAAAGAGAGAGGAAGAAGCTAGGGCTTGGGGAAATAAGTTAAATGAAAATAGAAAGAGAAGAAAACAGATTTTAAAGCTGAAACCCCATACAACTATCGATTTATGGATTAAAACAGTCGACTTATGTCATAAAACAGTCGATTGATATAAGAAAACAGTCGACTTATATTAATAAACAGTCAACTTATAGAGTATAACAGTGAACTGATATGAAGAACAGGAGAGAGATTGTTTTGATGCAAGCATATGTCAACTTGTAAAGGTTATATGTCGATTTATTTTATATCAGTCGAGTTATAGTCATAATATGTTGACTGTTAGGAGACAAAATGAAAACAGTGAACTGAGATACATAATATGTCGACTTATTTTCACAATATGTTGACTTATACATCATATGTCAACTTATTTAACACATATGTCGACTTATACAAAAAAAAAAAAGAAAACTAAAGAGATAATAAGATGAAATAGTATATATATAATTTAACATAAATGCATCCCCATCTCTCGACAAATAAATACAAATTATTCCTCATTCAATGGTTTTGAGAAAATGTCAGCCAATTGTATATCTGTACTTACATAGTCTAAAACAATGTTACCTTTTTGTACATGATCTCGCAAGAAATGATGTCTTATTACAATATGTTTTGATCAAGAATGTTGAATGGGATTTTTTGAAAGATTGATTGCAATTGTATTATCACATATAATTGGTGTCGCGCCCCCAAATCCCAAGCACCCGGAATCCAGAGGTGCGATTGCGAATATACAACACTCACCATAAATACAATCACAATCACAATAAACTAACCAAAGTAAATCCACACCACACAATATTTTACAAATT
>MKEJ01079722.1:0-11690 GCA_001753735.1 Embelia ribes | reverse complement strand
GGCGCACTGTTTTCTCCATTTGACTTAGTTAGTTGACTTTATATGTAAACTGTTGGGTAGTTATATGTATGATGATGTATATTTCAGATTTGTGGTTTTATGGTTGTTTCTGTTGAAATTGTGGTTGTAGCAACTCACCCCTCGGATTTCGGGTGTTTGGGATCCTGGGGCGTGACACAGGACAATGCCCCACTAACGACACACTTACCCAAATGCCCAGACACCACCAGACTAATAAACACATCTCACAAGTAACAATACAAAATCTGGTTACATATTTTTTTGACTTATTAAGAAAAATATTATAGTTCGCTTGGTTACCAGTTCAATTAGTCTTCTGCTTCTCTCTTTATCCGATTGGTTATTTTATTGTGATTGGCTATTGTCTTCTTCTTGGTTGAATGGTTGTTTCTTTCTTTATCACTTGGTTCTCTAATTGTTAGGTTAAGTTCTCCAAATTGGTTCCCTTTACCGTTGCTTGGGTACTGGCTATTTTTCGGGTTGATAGGTTATTATGGATATCTCACCCCTTTCTGCTATGGTTATTTCTGTTACTGTTTGCACTTTTTCTAGCATATCTTCTGTTATTATTTTTTTTTATCACATGATCATTAGATTATAGATATTGGTGCTTCTCAATATATGTCTTGCCATCCCCTTACTACTATAGTTTCTGAAATTGGAGACAAAAATCCAAAGACTATGAAAGTTGCTACAAGAAATCTTATTCTTGTTAGAGCCATAGGCTCCGTTGTCTTATCTTCCTATTTAACTTTAAATAATGTTCTTCATTTACCGGAAATACAATCTTATTTATGTTCACCAACTTTCGAAAGATCATAATCTCATGTTATTTTTTCTGTTGGTTCTTGTCTTTTCAGGATGTCACTACATGGATGTAGATTGGGATGGGCGAGAGGTAAAATAACCTTTACTACTTCTGGCCTACCGTTGCTACAACTGTCATTCCAAATATACTATCCTATGAGCTATGACATCAAACATTAGATCACCCTTCACAATTTAGTATTTCAAAGCTTATTACTTGTCATCCCTATTTGTAATGGTTGTAAGAGGAAAATATTCTATATCCAGTTTTCAGCAATTACCTATTAAGAGTATTGTTATTTTTAATCGGATATATATTGATATTTGGGGTGGTTATTCTTTTACATCTACTGATGGTTCTCATTATTTTATTACAATCGTCGATGAAATCTCAAGTCTTACTTGGGTTTATTTTATATATAAAAAATTTGAAACCCCTTTTCACCTAAAATAGTTTTTTGCTATGGTTCGAAATCAGCATAATACTTGGGTATGACATGTTCACACAAATAATGGTCCACAATTTAAACCTTGTTTTGAAATGCTACAATTATTTAATGATCATAGAGTTATTCAAGAGTTTACATGCAATGACACTCCATAACAAAATGGATAAGTATCAACACATTCCAAATGTTGCTGGTTGCTAACGTTTTCATGCAAAATTTCCACTTTTATTTTGAGGTAAATGTGTTTTAATTGCTATTCATTTAATTAATCATACCCTATCTAAACTATTAAATTGGAAAATACCCTACTATTGTTTTTTTAAGAAGAACCCCACATATGATCATTTTAAAGTGTTTGGGTGTCTTTGTTTTGCCCAAACCCTTAAGGCAGGTCACAACAAATTTTAAGCACAATCTACAAAATGTATTTTTCTTGGTTATCCAACCATGCATAAAGCTTATAGAGTTTATGATTTAGAAAATTAAAAAAATAGCTATTTTCCGTGATATCACTTTTTATGAAAATATTTTTCCTTATCGGGAGCATCCGGAGTTTTTAGACCCAAACTGAGAACCAAACAAGCTGGACCCTATACCTATTCCACCAACTACACATCCAGTACCTGACCCAATTGATCCAATAACTGAGATCTATCATAAACAACACCTGTTCAATTGGTGTCAGACTCGAAACCAACTGACATGGAACTAGCTGACCTAGTTGACCAGGTGACACAAACTCCTACACCAATGCCCTCAGTTGACCCAGTTACACCAGCTCCTACCCTACCGCCTGGCTTACTTGCTCGGACTCGGGTTAGACCTTCCCGTACTACCTCTCGACCACTATGTCTTCTTGATTACGACTGCCCTTCCTTACCTCTTAACCCACATATCCTCTTTGTCGCTTCATCTGCGTCAGCTAGTGCGATATACCTTCTTGCTTCTTTTTTTCTTATCATCATTTTTCTCTTTTTTATGTTGCCTTCCTTACTTTTGTTTATGCTTTATGTGATCTTACTTCTTATTTTGATACTATGCAACATTCACATTTGCGTAATACTATGGAGTCTGAATTTCGAACTCTCGAAGATAATCACACTTGGTCTTTAGTTCCCTTATCGGAAATTAAGATGTCCATTGGTTGTAAGTAGGTCTACAATACCAAATTATGGGATGATGGATCTATTGAGCTACAAGGCTTGTCTTGTAGCCAAATGTTTTACATAGGTAAAAGGACATGATTTTCATGATACCTTCACCGCCTTAGCCAAACTAGTGACTATTCGATGCCTACTTGATATTGTTGTTGTTTGCAATTGGGAACTCTATCAGTTGGACGTTCACAACGCTTTATTATATGGTGATCTTGATGAAGAAGTGTATATGACTTTGTTATCGGGTTGTGCATGACAAGGAGAGATTAGAGTTTATCGACTTCATAAGTCGATATATGGGTTGAAACAGGCATCATGTAATTAGTTTCTAAACTTTCTTCTGTACTTATTTATGTTGGTTTTAGAAAATCACATTCAGATAATTCACTCTTTACCCGGATTGTTGGGAATTTGTATACAACTATTCTTGTCCATGTGGACGATATTCTTGTGTGGGTAATGGTTCACGAACTATTTCTGCCGTTAAACAGATTCTTGTTGATCAATTCAGCATTAAAGATTTGGGACCATTGAAGTACTTTTTGGGTTTTCTAGGTTTGGAGGTTGCTCGTTCTTCGCCAGGGATATTTATTTCATAGCGTAAGTATGTATTAGATATTCTTTCCGATTCGGGATAGTTGGGTGCACGGTTAGTGGATTTTCCTATGGAGCAAAATTTTCATTTTCAGTCCGAAGATGGTGTTCTTTTGGCAGATCCTTGTATTTATCATCAACTTATAGGCAGGCTGATTTATTTGACTATTACGATACCAGATATACCTTTTGCCATTAATTCACTCAGTCAGTTTATGAATGATCCTCACGACGTCCACCTTCAGGTTGTTTATCAAGTTTTATGGTATATTAAGGGGGTTACTAAGCCAACATTTTTTATTTTCTTCCACTTCTAATCTCCGTCTCACTGTTTATTCGGATGTTGATTGGGCGAGTTGTCAAATCACTTGTTGTTCTACCACGGGTTATTTTGTTTTACTTGGTACGAGTCCTATTTCTTGGCATTCCAAGAAACATAATATGGTTTCTTGTTCTTCCGCCGAAGTGAAATATCATTGTATGATTTATACGACTTGTAAGCTTATTTGATTAGTTACTTTGTTATGCGATTTGAGTGTTACTTCCCCACGGCCTATTGTTTTGCATTGTGGTAATAAGTCAAAAATTCAAATTGCGTATAATCCAGTTATTCATGAGTGTTCTAAACACATTGAGATAGATTGTAATTTTATTCGCGAATGCTATCAGTCAGGTACTATTGATCCAGTATATATTCCCGTAGTTTCACAGCTTGCTGATATCTTTATGAAACTTCTTGGTCGTGATATGTATCAATTATTTTCTTGCAAATTGAGCATTACGGATCTTCATGCTCCAATTGGGTTATATATATATATATATATACCATTATACAGTTCAAAAATAAGATATGAGATTATTTTTGGTTATATAAAATTAAAACAGGTGATTCTATGAATAGCAGATTAGAGTACCATATTCATATCCCAAAAGGCAACGTAATTCCAACACTGGCTACTGCTCTTTCATTTGATGTCGTGAGTGGGAACTTAGTATATCTCTACGTACATTTAAGTTCCAAACACATAGGCCTCATAAAATTATGGTATGCATCCCTGAAAATGAAAATCTCCATCATCACCGGACCCGGTTATTGGGAAAGAGTGTCGAGAGCATACATGATACTTTGCTTATACAAAGCGATCTCACATATCCCATTCCTAGTACTCTTGGGATCTTGAGACCGTCACTAAAATATCAGAGCATTGCAAAAGCAAATTCAATTTGCTTGTTGGAGATCAATAATTAGATTTAACCTTAGAGTTTGATTTTGTAGACTATCCTGTTGAATAGACCACTAGTTTTGTGATTGTAGTTTGACATGTAGTTGACTAAGCACTTAGGCTGTCGTTTCGCGATAGTTTTGGGTTAAAGTTAGTCGAGTGTTGTGCTTTCCATTTTGTGATTTTTGTATGTATTTATTTTGATTTTGTTTTACGATCCTGCCGATATAATCTCTTAATCTCCATTTTGGTATTCTTGAACTTGAAATTTTATTGTAGTACTTCAAGAGAGGGAATCGCTTTTCCTAAATTTTCACTTTATCATTTTGTATGTTTCTAAGCCTAAATTGGATTGCACATATTTAACATGATATATCGTTAATTGTATCTTCATTATTGACAATAACATCATATAATTAGCATATTTAAATATATATCTTTGAGGCGCTTGCCTACTGAAAGTTGGCACAACTGCATGTTTAACGGACTCCTAATGACATTGTATCACATGAGATTGCATGTTTGATTATTTTAATGGCAAAAAGTCAAATGGTACTACTGGTACACCTGGCTCCGAGGTATACAGTTTAATTACAAATTCAATACACTAGCCAGCACGTATTAACAACTATCATTTAGATTATTTCAGACATAGGAACAAAAGAGTGCGAATGTGTAAGAAAACTTTAGGACCTTGTCTATTTATTTTTCTTTGTTTCAAGAGTTTATGTTTCCTAACCAATGCAAGTAGCTAACCATCATACTGATAGGCTTGTATATCAAATCGGTAATGCCATAGACACTGAAAAATGGTATAGAATTTGTAAATCGAAAAATGTGCCACAAGAACTTCCATTAAGAGCTATGTTTTGTTAGTGCCACATAATTTAGTATAGAAATTCTTTCTAGATTTAGTGGACGGATAACATTTTCGATCCGTCTCAGTCAAGACATCAGTGATTGGTAAGAATTGACTGACCAATTGTGGGTTTTGTAAGCGATATTCATAGGGCTACCATCATCCAAAAGTAAAGTTTGATCTATCCAAGTTGGAACTGAAAATAAAATATGCAAACAAACTCACATTTTGGTCATATAACTTGAACACATACCCTAGAGAATGTGAATATGGAAGATATGGAGGTTGATTGGACCAAACCTTTATGTGAGAATTATTATGAAAATGTGAATATGGAAACATTGATCTCTTGATTCTCTTGTTTCAATGAATATTTTATTCTCTTTGTTGACAAATGGAGTCATCTTTATATAAGCGGGGGAGCTTTGGAATTTGAAATCATGTGATCATAGTTTGATTTCTTTCCATCTTTTTACAGATCATGAATCATCAAATGCATCAATTTGAATTACTACCATCTGGCCGAACCTAGAGTGCTCTAGCCTGTCTAAAGGGATCTTCTGGCCGGACATAATTTGGCTTGAAATGGTACCACCAGCTGGTCGGAACAAGACAATGTCTCAGCCGACCCGAAGAGGTCTATAGCCGATTTTTTACCTTAGCCAATTCTTCGACTCAGCTTTGAATTCATTCTTCTCTTAACCAATTTTAAGGCCTTTTTATGTTGGTTATATGACTTTTGAACATACCTTAAACTCTTTTTGACTAATATTTGATCTTCAAACTATCGTTTTGATTCAGGCACATCTTGGCTCATCAATCTCCAATTTTGAATTTTGAACCTTTGATTCGTTGGCTCTTTGATCATTAATATTCATACCACTTTAATTTATAATCTCAATACCTATTTTCCTTCATAAACTTACTTTAAATATTAATCCACTGTGAAGAATTGATTTTGTTTTTGTTGATTTATTATAATAAAATTTATTTACATATATTTTTCATAAACATTGGAGCAACAACGGATAAATTGGATTTAAGAGGACATGCTAAAATTGTGGTATCGTCTTGTATCTTAAATAATACAATGTTTATATTTTTCTGGTCATTCCATTTGTAACAGCGCTGTAAGAATATAAGTTCTATTGTTTCTTTGTCCAGTTGTTCATTAATAATTTTTTTTTATTTCAAGTTTATTATTTCCAGCTTATTATCTTATTATTATTTAGAAATTATTTTAACCATAGTGGCACCAACACTTATAACAACCAAATACTTGTATGGTCACTCTAAATTATATGCATTTTTATTTAATTATATAAGCTAATTTATATCGTTGCTGAATTTATTCGAACGCCAAAATTGCTTCATTATCTTGTATTGGATTCCATACTAAACAATATTTTTCATACTTAAGCCAAAGGAATTTAAGAGCATGTAGTATGGTGATTTCAAAGATGCTTATTTTGGAGCATGTCCATCGCTCCATTTGGAAAGGAATTCATGGTGGCCCCATACATCAAAGCATCAAAATAGTGTTTGTGGTGGCCTCATAAATCAATCAAAGCATTAAAAGAAGCAATGAATGAGGGCGAAGTAGTTATTATAGGAGAAGATTTTCTTTAATATATTAATGTTAAAAAAATAATGGATAAAAAATTATATATATAAAATTTATTGACTTAGTTCGTCAATATGCCTACATCTGAGAGTGTCTAATCTATGATTATTTTCACTATATAATAAATAGATTTACGAGTATTTTTATTAGGGTATGGTATCTTCATACTCCACTATCCTAACATAATTGGGGGTATTGAGATGTTTGTTCAAGTATCTTAATTGTTGAACCAAATGGCAAATCAAGAGGGGAGTGAATTAGCTTTCTTTAAAAATTACCATGTTAAAAAAAATGTTTCTCTCTTTTTATAAAAAGTGTTGTAAAGTGTATGATGAATGATCAAATGATAATAATAAAGGAAAGTACAAAAAATAAAGTGTGAAAAAGAAATACGACATCGTGATATATAGTGGTTTGACAATAGTCTTTCCCGATAATGAATCGGTAAGATCGTTACGTCCACTCTTCAAGATTGTTTGTCTTGAGTTCTCTTTAGAATGAAATATAAACCCTTACACCCTAAAGTATAGATTAGTTTTTTGGGTCTAACCGTAACCAAAACCAAGTATTTTGATGGGTATTAATTGTAACCTAAACCCTTGAGCTACCCAAGTTCCTAGTTCCAACTTGTACTCACAATCCGAGCACAATTCCTCTCAAATTACCCCAAACTTACTCAAGAACAAAACTTGGATGTTTATAACTCATTTCCAAGGATTACAACAAGATGTAAAATAAATCAAAGCCACTCACAAAACTCACATAATGTGAAAATACAAAGTTTGTACAAATGGAGTATGAAAGAGAGCTTTGGAGAAGATGAACTTTTACTTTTGACTTTTTGGATTTTTGAATCTCTTTTTAGATCTAATGTATATGGAGAAAAAAGATTAGGTATCTGATTTGAATCAGACATAACCATTTAAGAGGTTACTTGTTGTCCCCAACCAAAGCCGTCACAAGCCGTAACTTTTGATCTTGGAAGATATGATGTTTGCCATGTATAAGTCAACTTATAGGTGCCATATATCGACTTATTTACAATATGTCGACATATTGATATCATATTATTGAGTCACACAAAAATGGCAGAACTGTTGCCTTCAATTTCACGTTAAATAAGTCGATTTATAGAGTGTATATGTCGATTGTTACCATATATATCGACGTATAGCTTGTATATGTCGACTGTTAGGTCTTTAATGGCTTTTTGTTATGAAAAATAGACAATTATTTTTATGAGACTATTTTACAATCAACTTGTATGGTCCAAGAGTTGACTATTGAGTCCACAAATCAACTTTTGTTACTTGGAGATCTTTGAACTCCCGCATTTTCAACTTTTGAACTTATGAGTCGACTTATATGTATAAGAGTTGACTTATTGCCTTGTCTTGAGTTTCAAGGAAGTTTGTTTGCATGGATCGAGTATATTCTGAGCCTTTCTAAGTTTGAAACCTTCATACAACACTTGTTAAAATATTAGTACGACTATAGAGCTCGATTTTGTTTATTTTCACTTAGACTTTATTCTCATCAAAAATCAATAGAATATTTTAATTTGAAACCTTGGGGCAACAAACTCCCTATTGTTGATGATGATAAACTATTTGAAAATAAACTCGATGTTACTCCCCATAAGCTACTGCACACTTGCTAACAAATAATATGAAATGTAATGTAGAGCATATTAAGTTGAAAAGCAAGAATGAAAAGATGTATAGTCTAATGACTATCAAAACAAGTTATAATTTAAAAAACGATACAAGAAGTGCATCAATTTTAATGAGCAAGTTATGGTCACAATGCTTGTAAGACATGAACATAAAACATAGACATAATCAGACCTAAACAACTTTGATACCAGGTGTATGCCAATCATAAAGACGAATAACAAAGACAAATAAAAGGGCATAAACATGACACCATCAATATGCCTAAAGACAAAACATAAAACAACATGGCCAACATAACTCAAATATACATAAAAGTTCAACACATACTAAGGCTAAAACATAATATAGGCCAAATAGAACATAAGACCAACTGAACATAAATAAGTCTGAAAACATAACTAAGAATATAATATAAAATAGAAACAACAAGGGTCTCATAAGATCGTCAATTCTTTTGCACCCTTTGTCTTCATTAAAAAGCATCCTACTCCTTGTCAGTAGTGTCACCCACATCGGAGCTATTGACGTATCCAGGGCGTCAAAGAGTGAACTTTCCGAACATCACAAAGCATCACAATACGCATAGAAATATGCCATTTGAGTAGCCAGCAGCCTGTTCTGCTCCTCAATCTCATGCAAATTTCCCTTTTTCTTTCGCCTATCTCCAATCATCTTATGCCAGATACGTTTAGCCCAACCAAAAATAGTACGAGGCAGCGAACGAACTAGAACTAGAACTAGAACTAGAAATTGAGGAAGTGGTAGATGAATATCGATGTTAGAAGGGAGAATAGAGCTATCAAAAAAATCAAAACCAATCTCGAGTGCATTGGAAGAACTGCCCTCTACTGAAATCGAGAAGGAAGTAAAAGCGACAATATCAGTGTACCGTGTCTTATTCCAAGTCCAATAATAGTCTTTCTCATTCTAATTAATCTACATTTGATTAAGTGTCTTTTGGGAAAGCTCATGATTGCTATTGAGAAACGGTTTGGTAAGTGGAACGGGATACGGTAGAAGAGTTTTGCAAGGGCCATAGCGTATGGTAAGCAATGATTCTTAATCTGCGCACAATCCTCTATATGATCTAACATCATCCTAGCGGTGTCAAGGGCGATACCATACTTAATAGCATATCAAATGAAGATAAATAGTTTGGTAACCAAGTCCTTGCCGTTAAATTGGCCATGCAAGCATTTGACAAGAAAAAGTGTGCTAGTTTTTCTTGGAAATTGATGTTGTTGGATGAGAGGTGAGAGTGTGATTTGGAAGAGACATATGAATAATAAACATCCACAAAGGCTTGAAAATACATAGTATTGAGGTGCTCTTCCTAACACTTGCCGTCTTTGATGCAATAGGTCGTGCCAGGAACCAATCCGTAAAAAGAATTAAATTCAACGCTCCTAATGGGATGTGAAACCAATATTGATGCCTTCATTAATGTGAATCATATTTAAGTTGGCAAACAATTAGGCGACAAGGTGAGTATCGAAAACATCCTTAAAACAACAAAATTCATACTAGCCTTGTGCCTTGTACCAATCAAGCCACAGAAAATCTTTTGTTTAGCCAAAAATAAACATGATCACTAAATGAAAAATCAACTAATTCATGTCTAGAGAAGTCGCCATAGTACATATTTTTACGCTCATCTGAAATAAACATAGGAAAGCCATCACCTACATATGCAGCGGAAGAAGGTGGAGGTGATGGTTTAATACACGATACATGAGGAGTAGAGGTGCCTACAACAGTGTGAGAGGACTTGTGGTGCTGGGTATGTTCGGCCTTAGGGTCATACTCATCGTTCTTCTCATCATCAGACGGGGACTGTGGTGGTCACTTCAAAGGAGGAACATATCGCTTGGCCATTTTCAAAGTGTGCCAGGGGATAACCTTCTAGGGTGGCCTATTGCCTACTATGAGAGCGAGAGCAACAACAATGGTGGTTAAGAAGGCGAGCATGGTTGATTTAGATTAGGAGATAAAGGTTAGGGCTCAAATCGCGAGAAAAATTGAAGAATATGAAGAAATGAAGTAGATAATCAAAGATTTGATAAAGAAATTAGGTTAAGCAAGAAAGATTGGAGATATTGGGTAAGAGACAAGAGATAGGAGAAGGCTGTTGTTTGGGAGAAGAATGAAAAACAAAATACCAAAAAGAACATATATAAGCATAAACTTGACACAACAGTCAATTTATAGCATCCAACAGTTGACTGCAGTGATGTTCAGAAGAGAAAGAATTATGGTTTAAGAATAAGTTGACTTTTGTATGTTATATGTCGACATATTTCATGTAAGTCAACTTATAGACTATATATGTCGACTATGAAATATAAGTCGCCTTTGGACCATATATGTCGACTGTTATGAAATAAAAAGAAGACATTGTAGGAAGGCACAAAATATGTTGACTTATTGCTCCAATATGTCGACTTCTATACTATATGTCAACTTATTTTAAAAATATGTCGACTTATGTATATAAATAGACTATAACAAGATAAAGAATGATAAGATGTAATAATACACATATAATTTAACATAAATGCATCCCAATCTCTCAACGAATAAACATAAATTGTTCTACATTCAATGATTTTGTGAAAATATCGGCTAATTATTTATCCATACTTACGTAATTCAAAATAATGTCGTCTTTTTAAACATGATCTCGCAAGAAATGATGTCTTATTTCAATATGTTTTGAGTGAGAATGTTGAATGCAATTTTTCAAAAGATTGATTGCACTTGTGTTATCACACATAATGGGAACATGATCATACAAACAACCAAAGTTACGCAATTGATATATCATCCATAACATTTGTGCACAACAACTACCCACGACAATGTATTCTACCTCTGCCATAGAAAGTTCAACATAATTTTGCTTCTTGCTAAACCATGAAACTAGTGCATTACCTAAAAAGTTGCAAGTGTCGCTTGTTCTTTTTCAATCGGTATGACTACCAGCAAAGTTGGCATCGGTATATCCTACCAAATCAAAATTCATATGACTAGGATAGAATAAACCTAAATCATGCATTCCTACTAAATAACAAAAAATGTGCTTAGTAGTTACAACATATAATTCCTTAGGACAAGATAGAAACCTAGCACATAAACGTACGCTAAACATAATATCGGGCCTTCTTGCAGTTAAATAAAATAATGAGCTGAACATATCTCGATAAAGTTTTTCATCTACCTTTTTGCCCGATTCATCCTTGTCCAGCTTAGCCATTGGACTCATTAGAGTCCGCATTGGTTT
>MKEJ01079710.1:0-14815 GCA_001753735.1 Embelia ribes | reverse complement strand
CGCATCTTCAACTTCGCTTCATGTTTCAATTAAATCAACTTCAAGCTACAATTATACATCTCGTATTTCTACATTACTCATAAATAAAATATGTACTTCAAGCAACTAATTCAACCATCTCATATTCGATTTACAATGAATGCATAGAGACGTATCTGGTTAGTTGGTACAGTTGTAGAAACTACTCCCCGATTTTCATTCCCTTGATTACCTCTTCGTCGAGTCCTAACCCCCAACTAGAGCGATGCAGTTGGTTGGCGAGTGTATTAGTTGCCCCTCTACTGTGCATTTGGTACTCGATATTCACTTCTTATACGTCCTATCTCACCACATTTGTTACACCGAGTTTAAGGGATAACCAAATCATATGTCCCTCATCCCCACATTGGTAGCACCCCTTTCTATAAGAGTTCCCACTTCCAACAGTAGCTGACAACTTCTGTTACGATTACCTCAACCAACTTTTGGTCTCAAAGTCACGGCCTCTTTTCTGGTTTCCATTGTCCCCACTTGGTGTACTCCAACTAGAATGATTTTGTCTGCCTCCACCAGACCGAAATTGATTGCTCTGTCTCGGATTATCACTGTTCCTGCATTGTTGTTGTCCCTATGACTAAGTCTATTCCCCAGTCCTTTTTTCTTAAATATCCTTTTCGTATTCCTTTCCAACCATTCTTGTTGTTTCGCTTTCTCAACCACTTTTTTCTAACCTCATTCCTCCTACAGCCACTACATTTGCCTAGATTCCAATACGTAATCCATTCTAGAACCTCCAAATTTTCTCCTCCTCTGTTACCACATACTCCAGTGCAAACCGAGCATGCACAGTAAACTTGTGCGCATAATCCGCAACCTTATCAGTTCCTTATTTCAACTCCAGGACTCTTATTTCATCTTTTGCCATTTCGTCAAGGAGAAGTACTTACCCAAGAAGATAACTTTGAAGCCTTTCCAAGTAAGACCTCCTACCCCATGTAACGCACGATACCTCATCTACCATTCGACTGCTTCACCCACAAACATGCTTGGGACAACTCTTGCCATCACCAGTGGATCAGT
The DNA here is from genome assembly GCA_001753735.1 of Embelia ribes. Classification (NCBI taxonomy): domain Eukaryota; kingdom Viridiplantae; phylum Streptophyta; class Magnoliopsida; order Ericales; family Primulaceae; genus Embelia; species Embelia ribes. The sequence continues at coordinate 13,756 of MKEJ01079710.1, read as the reverse complement.
GACTCCCAAGGTGGAAAAATAATTCTCCATCCCTATTAGCCACTTATCCATTTCCATTGGATCAGCTCGACCCTCAAATGTTGCATCTCTAAACCTACTCAATTCCTTTTGTATTTTCTCCGAATGCATTTCCACCATCCCAACTTATGCTCTACCACTCCAGTAAGTACTATATGTACCATCTTTTAATTATGTTCCCCTATCAACACTAACAATTGGGCCAAATCCTTATTGATTGCCCCAAGCACAACCCCAACCTCTCCCGAATTAGGTGCAATGGGTGGAACCACACCTTGAATGCCAACTGATGCTGCCTCTTCCCAACCTTCCTTTTCCCTCGGGTCACTCTCTGTAAGGAGCTGTTGCTGACCTCCTCGCTAGGCACATTATCAATTATTGGTTTGTAGGTACTATCTTCTAATAATGCTTCTGGCACTTTCGGGGGTGGATAAGGAATTGTCGCCGCCACTCACATGGCACGAATCTGGGCTCGTGTTCTATGAACACTTAGTCGGTGATGTAGGATTTACAACCCTACACCCACCTCTACCTCCACGATTACTACTAGCACCACGGCTTCCACTTCCGCTTCCTCTATTTCCTGGCATGCCTATAATAGAGAACAATTTAAGTCAATCACATATTCGCATTAAGTTATATAGAAACACATGATTACCAAATATGTGGCAATTAGTTAGGTAACTTAGTCCATAAGAAAAGCTCCATAGTGGGCAAACAAGGTGTTCCCTACCTAGCCAATATGGATCTAATACATCAACAGTCGCCTCCAACCTATCACCAATTTTTACATGAAAAAAATATTTTCTGAAAAAAAAATGTGACTCATGAATTGAAGCACCCAAAAACACATAAAGCACATAATCATACATAAGGCATCCATGTCCCTAGATGCCTAAAAAACATCTAGACGTAGCTCACTCGAAGGCACCTAGCCCGACACCTAATAGTTCTCTAGTTAGTTTGTCTAACTATGCTTTGATACCAAGTTGTAATGACTTGGAATTTCAGGAGTATGTTCTCACACAACATTGCACATAATGGAAAGAAATAAATTTCAAATAAATATTTTTTTTCACAACATCTCATAAAATATCTACTTGGGCTAAAACAGTTTGTCTAATTTATTTGAAAATGCAAAAATCTCAAAAAAAATATCATCTTGATTCGACGGCCTACAGTTTTTGAAATAAACGAAACATTATTCTTGAGACACTAAAATAAAATAGCACAACTACCCACAGACTCAAGTGAGCTCCACCAACTCTAATCATGGATATGCACTCCACCTATTCCCGCCCCTGCTTAGGATAACAAAATAAACCCAAACAGACCGTTAGTTTTACTATACTTGCGAGTAAAACAACAAAAAAATATATGCTTCTGAACATGAACAACCAAAGCACAACAATAAATATATCAAAATAATTACTTGAGAAAGAAATAAGGAATAAAAGTACTTATTTAATAACACCACAATTATTCTCTTGCGATACTTAATTATCATGTTTTTACACTTTAACACACACAGTCTACGAGCTGTGCCTCTCCTGTGATTTTATGCGTAAAAGTTTAATGGATAAATTTCTCTATCCAAGGTGCCGCTCAAAACCCATAAATGGCCTTAGGTCCCTTTCAGAACCGATAAATATCCCTATGTCCCGTTCAGAACCTATAAACGTTACAAAATTTAAAGAATCAATCAACGACACCTTCTAAATACAAATACAATCACGCTTATTTCAATATCGCTTCTTTTCCAGTGTATGTTCTTATTACCACTTTTACACGTTTGATAGTATATAATTCATTACCACTTCACATGATAACTCAAGTTTACCATATATTAGGGCACCAAAAGACACAATCACAACTCATGAACACAATTACACAAAGAATCATGGTTCTAACCACAATTACAGTAAATTCTAGCAATACTTATGATTGTACAGAGAAGATTCCTAAAAAGAAGACACTGAAGCAATACTAGAATTTCCCCTCTCCGAGCATCCATGGAAATGAATCACATACATGGAACACATGTATATTTCATTCTCAATTGAATAATTAAACCTTATCATATTTATTTACACAACTAGGGTTTGTTAGGGATCAAAGAGACACTGAATGGATTCATGAAAAATTTACCTCAACACGACAAAGATGAAGAGTAGAATTCAATTCTGCTTTTGGATCATCAAACGGAATGGTCAATCACTAAGAATTGAAATTTTCTTGGCTCAAGATCCTCCATATACGGGGTGCGAGGCAACACCCCGATAGAAAATTTTATTTGGTTAGTTTTTTAATGGGAAGTTTGGTTGGGCTGGAGTACCGGTACACCAGTTGAGGGTACTGGTATATAGACTCCACTTTTGATTCTGAGGCCACTGGAGACCGTTACACCAAAATGGTGTAATGGTACTCAGTAGTGTACCAGTACACCAAATTGGTGGTTATAGGGCTAGAGAGTCAAGATACACTAAATACCATTATACCTAAGTAGTGTACCGGTATACCAAATTACTGTACAATTACACTAGATTGTTGAGTACAAGGCTAGAGAATTAGGGCACATTGGAAGACATCACACCAAAGTGGTATAACGGTGCCAGTGATGTACCGGTATACCAAATTGGTATACCATTACACCCAGTTGTTTGCATGGTATAATGTATCGGTACCCAGTGGTGTATCGTTACATCAAACTAGTGTACCAGTACACACAACTAGCATGGAAAAATTCATGGATTTCATTCCTTTGTTACTTTAAAACATATTTTCACCCCCTTTTCCACTTATTTTAAAAGTTTAGAGAGGGAAAAGTAGGGAGAAAGGGGAGAGGTGCCTTTGTTAGCAAACCCTAAAAGCTTTGATTTCATCTAGCTAGAGAGCTCATCTTGGATTGAGAGTTGAAGATTTCTCATCCTTGAAGCAAGGTGCATCTTTTGCTATAAGTCTCGTCTATCCTTTCTCTCATTCATTTTTCTTGGTTTTCGTAGACCTTTTGCACGTGAGAAATAAACTTGATATTCTTGATCCTCATGTTGGCAGATCATTTCTATGTCCAGGTGAGAGGTGATACCAGCTCGTTTGCTAGATCAAATCGGGAGGTGTAGCGAGGCCAAATTGGGGCTTTATTTCCTAGACTTTGCGGGGTGGTTTCTAGTGCTATTAGATGTATGGTAGTCAACGAACCTAATCTAACTTAGACGACTTTGTTTATATGTATATGTTATGATTTATAGAGGGAAATGAGATGAATTTATGTATTAATTTAGAGTAGATGAATATATGGAGATGTTATATAATGTGGTGAAAATATGTATGTGGTGATTGAATTAATTAAATAGAAACATTATATAATGAGAAGATGATGTGAATATTATGAGTAGAGTGGAACTGTGGAGATGATATATATTGTAGTGATGACATATATGATATGAATAAATTGAAATTGTAGAGATTTTATATAATGAGGTGAATGTATGATTATTTGGTTGGTGGATTTGAGGTGGATTGGTGACTATTTCATGTGCATTTCCATTATCATACATTCAAATAGCATGTTTATATGTGGCAATTACAACGTGCTCTTTTTTTTATTATAAATCCATGTTATATGTGGTAGCTATAACATGTTAATTCATTATCAAATACAGTACATTGCATTCATGTGGGGGATGTGCAAAAGTAGTGTTAAATTGTGGTGAATTTTGAAGAAATGTCAATTAGACCATAGAAGTGTTTAAATAATCTTAGTATTATATAAATCAAGCAAAGAGGTCATTCAGCCTTACCGTGAAAGGTGAGAAACTAGATTTGGGATTTACCATTAATCCAACTAAGAGCGGATGCTGATTAATGAAGACTTTGATTAGACCACAAAGGTGCTTGGCTAATCTTAGTATTTTTGTGCATGGTGTATAGTCCCAAAATGTGCCGTGGGTGTGTGTGGCGCGTGGTGTTGATGGTTGTATGCGTGGGCGGAGATTAATATGCATTATCATATTTTTATTTATGCACATGGCATTCATACATATGTGGAGATGATAATTATCATGTATATATAGCCTAATCTCTTCTTTATAGTGGAGTTGTTTGGCTAACTGTACATTCGTTATTTCTTTTTGCCAATATACCCATGTGATACTATGGGTACAGAGGCAGGCCCAGAGCAGATATAGAGGCTATGAAATGAGATATAATGTACATATTTTTGGGTGCACTTATTAGCACATTTATTTTATGTACTTTTATTTTGAGTTGTAGCCATATCTGATTAGCGAGGGTTGTGAATGAAAGTATAGGTATGTTCTGACTCATATATAAGACGAATAACTTATACCTTCTTTATATTTATTTTGGTCAAGCATTCGGCTTGATATATATTGTGACAAGTGATGTATTGGTATCAGACGATTTATATTATTTTTTACCATTCACTTATCTTATGGCAGGTGGATTATTGTTGTTGATGAGATATGGTTGGGTAGTTATCAGTTATGTATCGTTCATACATATGTTCTATTATTAACTCACGTCTCCGGGGTCTCGTTATATAGGCTCATGGAGCAAGCTTTTGTAGTAAGCAGCTGAGTTCAAAGTTACAAATTTGTGATATGGATGTGTTCTATATTTTTATGCGAATGTTCTTATCAAAGTGTAAAGAAACAAAAAAATATTCTTTAATTTTTTTGAAAAAGATCTTTTTTACTATTCAATAAACAAATACTTATTTCATACACGAAAGGTAGAAAATTGTAAAAGAAAATATTTTTCATATAAGTTTGTCACTTTTCCTTTGAGAAGTACTAGCCAAAACATTGTATTTTATGATTTTTGGCGAAAAAGTAGATTGCTATTTAAAGTTCCAGTAAAATAATTCCTCCAAATTAGCCTGGCTTGGGCTCCTAACCAGCTCTTACTTTGGAAAAGGACGAGTTTTTATTAATATATTGAAATGAGCAGAGTACCTATTGGTTATCAAATTGAATCAAAGTCTACTAAATGATGGCTAGTTTACTTAACAAGTCCTACATTTCTTGTTGATAAACAATTTATATATAAACAAATTAATCAGAGCTGAAGCATCAACGAGCTATTGCCTACTCATCCATAACCCGACTAACACATAGCATTTTCTTTGAATATTTTCCCGTAAACAGTGCCTTGGACAAAATTTTCAAGTATGTGAGTAGTGCAACATAAGTACATAACTAAAATACATAGATTCAGGGCAATTCTTTCCGACATAATATACAAATTCTTTCCTAGTCTAGCGTACAAGTGCAGGAGAATTACAATGGCTAAAACTATGCTTTAAAGGGTAGAGTTAAAAGGTGATGCATTATGCCCTATGCATGATCTTCGCTGATGTGATTTGGGACCTCGGCTTGGCTGTTCAAAGGCATGTACTGCGCCATTATTGCCCTGATCTCCGAATCCATATAAGACTGCAACATCAAATAGTTTATTACATTAGCTAGTGCCAAATTAGGCCTAAGATTTTAACTCAAGTTCTCGAGCTCAAAAATAACAAAAAATTATTAGTTCAGAACTTACCCGCAGCCTGTATTTGTACACCATATAAGCTCCACCAGCAGCGAATGCCAAGCCTATCAAGATAACCCAAACAGCTGTCCATGCAGATTGAACTTCCGCAGCACTCTTACCTGCATATGACGAAGCTCGAAGATATCACTAATGAACAATATTAAGCTTACTCTAGAGGTAGGATGGATTCGTTAAGAAGACAACTAACGAAATCCATAGAGCCAGAAAAAATGTGTTGAAGATCTCACTTATGCATGTATCATGGTCTCTCATATATAAAAGATCTCCGCTACAACTGCAGTCATAGCTACCCCACGTGTTCTTGCAGCTGCATTCAGGGCATTGGCAGGCTTTCTTCTCCATGCACTCGTCAACATCTAAGGGAAAAAGAACAGACACCCAATAAATAGATAATAATTGTTATATACGCTAAAATAAAGATCTGTTATACCACAAAGGCTATTGCTTGTTTCGTATTCTAAGCATCTTGGGAAATTCTACTAACCGAAAGACAAAACCATGTCCCCTATGAAAAAGAGTGCCAAATTCATGAATAGATGCAATAAGAAATCTGGAAAATCGTATTTATAAAGGTTCAAAAAGAAAGGAGTAGGTTATAGTTAGTATTCCTGAAATAATCCAGGAAACCACTTGACCCTCGAGAACTAGAAGCAACGAAATTGAGAGTAAGAGATGGGAAACGTGTCTCTGCCAACTTTCTCAAAACAAAGGAATGCAATAGCACTTTCAATGACAACCAATACATGGTCAATAATAAATCATAAAGTAAAACATATTAGATGGCATTAAAAGAATAAAGTTATTTCATATAAAAACTCTCCACAATCATCCAACATATCAACCAGACAATTATAGAAGAACATGACAATTGTTTCACGTAAGGATTCTCACCTTTGCAACTGTTGACACCATCACCTTTGAAGCCTGGAGGGCAAACACATTTAATGTCGCCAATCTCCTATAGAAGGAAACGTACGTTAATATTCCCAAACCGGGGGTAGAAATGGGAAAAAGAAACGATGGTGCGATCTCACGAACCAAGCATGCCGAGAAGTAATGTCCATTTTGGGAATCGTGCCAACATCCGCCGTTATTGATTTTGCAACGCCCTGGCCCACTGGCTGTAGGGTAAAATAATAAACCATTAGGTATAGCCAAATGACTTTTGAGGGGGGGAAATCCTATAATTAAAAAATAAAAGAATGCTTTTTTACCATAATGAGCTCAAAACATATCTTGTCAATGTTTATTTCACAAAATATTAAAATAGCAAGTGCCAGTCTACTCGATCATTTCATACTAGATATAGATATCTTTTGCCGGAATTGTCAAAAATGTAACATAAAACAATGTATATTAATTTTCATTTATTAAGCAACATTTATAAGCCCAAATTAATACGGGTAGAAAAAGGAAGCAGCATGTATTTTTAGCTAATCATTCATACTAGGAACATAAGTTGGCTTAGAGAAAAGCCAAATACACATTAGATCGAATTTTCCTTCCTAAAATGTTCTTTCACAAGAAACCGTACCCAAGGAAATCAATCAGACATGTATATTCTCTAATGGCTTATATGGAATCGGAAAAAATATAAGTTGGGTGATTATCAATCCAAATGCAAATGAAAGATAACTCTTCAATTCTCGGTCAGAAAACCTCTACCATACTACCACATAGACTCACAACTTAATCTAAATTGCAAACTAGAAGCAAGCAAATCTATATGAATGTGAATTCTAACTTAGATATTTCTGAAGTAAATCAAAAGGAAAGATTTTCCATCCACTTTGAAATCGGAAAGACATTTCTTGAATTCCAGCAAACTACACAATACAGATGCACAAGAATTTCAAACATTGATCAAATTCTCTTCCTTTTGCATCACAATAATTTTCAATAAATTGGTCCCATTACTACTCCGAATATTAGTTGATACGGCATACAAACTAACATTCATATAAAGAGTGAGTACAATTCACTTACTGATTCACAGTGAGACAAAAATTCACAATCATGTCTTAATGACCAAATATCATCACACCTCGTTCAGGTGGCCTTTCCCATGGGCGGTTTTTATGAATATTATTTTTTCAGAAAGAAATGAACCATATCATTTACCTTGACAGCTAGCGTAACCGTCTCCCTTGAACTGCACACCATCAACCAATGGGCATTCACAAACTTTCCCACGAAAGGTATCCTAATGCAAATCATATGCATACTTATATTAGCGACCTTGACAAATGTAATACTAATAAAAAAGTCCACAAAAATGAATTTATCATTATCGAGAAAAACTACCTTGCAGGCTGTGATATTTGCTGCTTTATCATGCCAGCAACCTCCATTGTTATCCAAGCACTCATTAGTCTCCACGTCTGACACAAAGAATGTAACACTCAGACTCGTCCTCCAACTGAAATAAACTAAGGTTTGTTTACTTATTAAATTTTATTTCCCATCGCATCCATCAGTAAAATCACCTCCTTTAAATATCTTAACAAGATATAGAATAGTCCAAGGTCCACTCCATCAAGGAACTCCCCTAGACAGTTATGCATTCATCAAACATAATTCATATATGACAGATTATTAAGAGTTTACCGTCGCTAAGACAAACAGCTGGCTCAGTGGTCTCCTCAAAACCAGCACATATGGCCTTCAACACTGCTCCTTTCTCCAACTTACCTGAATTCACAAACTTCAGAAATGGAAAAAGCAAATAATAGACAGAGATTGCTATCTGACTTGTATGACTATCACGAACCTCGATATTGTCGATTATTGACAACAAGGGTAGGCAATATAGTAACATCGCCACGGGATCCCTTGCCAATCTACAAAAGAATATACTTGTCACTCATCAATCACTTAATCTAATGAAATAGCAAAAGCTATATATCACACACACGTGCATATTGTAGAAGCACATGATTCATACTTGAGCCTCTTGCTCTTCCTTCAAAACAGGATTGTCAGAATCGGCCTCTGGATCACCCATACACTTCTCAATCCTTTTAAGATCAAGCCCTGTCAATTAGTAAACCATAAATTTGAAAGTTTCATCAATAGATGGGCAAAGATGTCAGTAAACAAAATTTATCAACCCTTTCCGCATAATATTGTTTCCTCTTTTAATATGGTAAATAAATATAATCTTGCTGCACATACTTAGAATTGGAAACATTAAAAAGCTAGTCACCTAGAAATTTGGCCAGACTTGATGCCTATTTAGAACTCGCGTCTTTTAGAGGTGCTTCCATTATATTTTCAAATATGGCAAGTTTTACACATTTGAAAGGTAAATCCGAAGCACCTAAAGAAAATGTATTTCCAAATAGACCCCTTAAGTTAATGCTAACAGAAGCAATGAGGAGTTACTGACCTAGAGATTTGATAACACTTTCGGCACAATTCTTGTTGTATTTCTTATCCTTCATGGGGCATCTAATCTGAAAATCGGTCACATAGTCCCACCAGGCCCATGGTTTGCGGCTCTCGTTTGCCACCTTGAAGACACAAAGTTGCCTCAAGTTCTCAATAACCACATCTTTCCCATCGTAACCTGTGCTAAAATCTTGTTCCGGGTCAGGGGCACAATATCTTCCATGATTGATGCATTGAGACTTGCACTGTTTGCTTACTGTAAAAGCCTGGGGACAATACCAAGTTATATAGTGGGGAGTAAATTGAGTATACCCACCCTTTTCCAGAATCTGAGCTGGACCTTTGAAATCTTTGACAAATTCCATCAACATATTGCATTTATAGCCACATTCATCGTTGCTGTTAGTCCACAACTGATACTCAACTCGATCATCAGGATGAGGAACAGCTTCTCTCCAATCGAGATTGACATTAACCATCTCACCATTACTAAGAGATTCTTTCAATTTCTCGCCAAAAATTTTCTTAATTAAGGCAGAAGGTATTGTAATATTTTCGATATATTTAGCCGACGAAAAATCCTCTTCTGGAGTGTCCATGGTTATCAAGTCTTCCTCAATATCATCTGCTACAAGTACTGCAGAGGCACCAGCATTTTGGGCATTCCACACCTTCAACGCAAAAAGGCAATCTGTGAAAACAGTGTACACAAAATTTGTCAAAATAAACTCAACAATCAAAACCAATGCGAAATAGCAAAGTCCACTATAATCATCTTAAACAAAAGAGAGGTATCATTTCACATGGGTACACTAATGATCCTCTCAGCTATCAGGACATCTCAAGAACTAAGATTTTTAGCGTTCTACGGCAACCTTGAGGGCAAAAACAGAAGGGTACCAACACGAGCAACTACATTACATGCCACCACTCCTGAAATCAGCTTAAAACATAAAATTAGACCAAAATTGGCAACGTAGCAAGCCCTAACCTATTCTTGAATAACTTTCCCTGGAAATTTTCTCAATATCAAACGACGCCAAGAACCATATTCATTTTACCTGAAAACAACTGAAATCAAGATAAAAAATCCAAAATAACTATTCTAGAACTGTCAAAATATCAGAAACAGAACATCAAATGGTGGTCTTCAAATATAGAAACGGTAAAACAAGACGGAAATATTCCACCCAAAACAATGAAAAAGACAACAAAACTGCAAAAAAACGAGATGAAATTTCCAAAACAGTACCTCAAGAACTATCAAAACATACAGTGCTAGTATCAAAAATAGATTTTCAAGTAGTAAACTGATTAAAAAGATGAAATTTCTATCTCCCAAAAAAAAAAAAAGGGGGTACATCCAAATGCAGTTATTTAACACTCCACCAGTACTAAAAACCACAAAACAGTTCAATCAACCAAAAATGGTAAAAGGACACCGTGAACTCGATCAAAGCAAAAAGAAGAAATCCTAAAAACAGATAAAAACAAGATGGAAATTCCAAAACAAACCCCAACATGATTTCAAAAGAGGTTAGTGACTTGATTTAAAAAAAATAAAAAATTGCCTCCAAAATCAAGAGGGCAACTGCACATGCAATTTCATAATTACAACAATCCACCACTAATGTACCAAATGAACAAAATTGGCAAAAGGGTGCCCAATAAAACACCTGAAACAACTCTAATCTCAACCTAGCAACATATACCAACATGTCTTAAAAAAGGAGATCTTGAGAATAGGATAAGAAATTGAGACAATTAATCTCAACCTTTACAAGAGGCCTGAAAACAGCTAAAATGAAGAAAAATAATAATATATTAAATAAAACCTCAAAACTACCAAGATATCCCAACATAGCATCGCAGGGAGCTCAAAACAGTAGATAAGTGATTACCCTAAAATCAACCCAAAGATTTCAAGCAACTAAAATTACCAACAAAAAGATCAAAAAAACAGCTAAAATCAAAATGAAGATTTCAAAACACCATCTCAAAAAACAACTATCAAAATAACCCAACTGGCATCACAAAAAGGAGCTCAAAAACAACAACTTCTCAAAATAGATGAAGAAATAGCTCAGTACAAGTGACCAATTAAACACCTCAAAAATATAAAAAATCTAAACAAATTATAAAACAGCACCCCTAAAGCTATCAAAGAACCCAACTTAGCAAAAAATGAGGTCATAAAACAGTGAAGTAGCAAGAAAAAACAGCTAAATTTAAAATGGAAAGAACTCCCTCAGCAACCAAAAACATATCTCAGCATAGCATCACCTGAAAGGAGCTCAAAAACAATAAATTAATCAAAATAGAAAAAGATTATTCAGAACAAGCAACCAGCAAACACCTGAATAACATTTAAAATCTAAATGAAGTTACAAGTTATGCCCCTAAACAATTAAAAAATCCCAACATACCATAAAAAAATGGGGTATTGAGAGTGAATTCTGAGGGAAAGAACAGCTAAATTTTAAATAAAATGAAAACCTCCACAATTTTGAAAGTTATCCCAACATACCATCACTTGACAGGAGCCCAAAACAGTAAATTAATTAAATTAACAAAATAACACCAGTAAAACTATCAAAAAAATCCCAGCATAGCAAAAAAAATGAGATCTTGAAACGGTGAATTAACAGGAAAAACAGCTAAAATCCAAAATGAAAAGAAACCCCTTAACGACTATCAATATATCCCAATATAGCATCACTTAAAAGGAGCTGAAAACAGAAACATAATCAAAACACAGAAAGTGATACCTCCACCATAGACCAAAAATGAACGAAACACAAAAAACAACTAAAATCTAAACAAAATAGCAAAATGGCACCTCCAAAACTATCAAAAGGTCCCAGCATAGCATCAAAGATGTATTCTTGAAACAGTCAATCAGCAGGAAAAATTCAACTAATCTAGAATGAAAAGAAAACCCTTTGTAACTATTAAAAATAACCCAACATAACATCACTTACACCTCCATCAGGATAGCTATTTTAGTCCCTTAAATCTTAATTCATACAACTGAAACTAAATGGGGAATGCCCACACCAGACCAGACCTTAAGGTTAAAAGTGGAACCAGGGATGAACAGTATTCCCCTATCTAGAAAAACCACAGTAGCAAACCCTCCATTTTCAGGGGATTGAAGAGTCCTGGTTGGAGGGTTCCTTGACCTTGATCTCCAAAATTTTGGATACGGGCTCACTTAGGAGCTCAAAACCATCAAAATTAATCACAATAGAGAAATCAATACCTCCACGGTCGACCAAAATAACGGACCACAACATAGTATCACTTGAAAGGAGTTCAAAAACATCAAAATTAATCTAAATAGGGAAAACAAACACATCATTTTACATCAAAAAAGATAAAAACAACATAGCATCACTTAAAATGAGCTCAAGAGCATCAAAATTAACAAAAACAGAGAAATAATACCGCCACGATCGACCAAAACGAAGGCAGGCAAAGACCCGGGCTTGGACTTGAAGGAGATCCCAGAATCATCAAAGCTCTTACACCCTTTTCGATTATCCTTGGGGTATACTACAGCACCCGCCATACTACCCCCATACTGTGGGATCCCAAAGTTGCCAATGGCACTGTCGTGGGTCCCCTTTATCTTCTCCGGCGAGGTCACCGCCAAGCTGTTCTTCTCCACCACGAATCGGGCCAGTGATGAACTGAGGAGTAGAAAAAACCCTAGACACAGGGCAAGTGCCTGTCTTTCAGCTCCCATCGTAGATGTATAGATATATATGTTTGTGTATGTATATATTATTATTATTATTATTATTATATATATATATATATAGAGAGAGAGAGAGAGAGAGAGAAGAAATGCAGATGAGGGAGAACTGAAATTGGCTTTGTGAATTGTGAATTGGGTGTTTGATTGTTCGGTTTTGCGTTCCTCTTTAGTGATAGTGATAAATAAATTGAGAGAATATATACATTTGTCTTTATTTTGTTTTTTTCAATTTTTGAAGTTTAATTTTTTTCTGGTAACTGTAGCTAAACAAACCCCTAAATTTTTATAATTTATAAATTATGACTCTTTTAGAAAGTCACTTACCTTAAATAGATTAATATTTAAAAATTATTCTGTTAGTCTTTGATATAATTTTTTTTAAACATAGATATCTTAAAACTAACATGTGCTTCTAATTTTTACTAATATTTTATAGTTTTGGCGAGAAAATATTTTTGCAATAGAGAGATTTTGAATATTAATTTTTTTTTTCACTCAAAAATATACTATTTTATTTTTTTGAGTTTTCTTGAAAGGAAATAATTGTTATCTAATATTACCATTTTTTCTAGCTATATTGAGAAATGTATGTTTATAATTGGAGGTTGACCAAAGAAAATATAGCAATGAGAGAATATAGGAGTCTTGGGGTGAGCTAATATTATTCATCACCAAGTCAATTGTAGGAATTTTTTTTATTAAAAAATGGAATCTTTTTATTTCTCTATCAGTGTTTGTATTTTAATAATTTTTTTGTAACAATTTTATTGAGCGTATGTTACGGGAAGTTGACCAAAGGAATAGAAATTATAGTACAGAAAAAATCTTAAAAGTCTTGCATTGAGATACTTGCGTGCAACACCAAGCAATTGCAAGCCAACACAGTAAAAATTAGTTATACCAAAAAATTATATAAATTAAATGTATATGGTTAATAATTAAATATTTTAATCCATTTTGGATTTATTTGTTTACATCTTTTAAGTAAATAAATCTATGACTAAGAAAAAA
>MKEJ01079702.1:0-13333 GCA_001753735.1 Embelia ribes | reverse complement strand
CCCCCCCCCCCCCCCCCCCCCCCCCCCCCCCCCCCCCCCCCCCCCCCCCCCCCCCCCCCCCCCCCCCCCCCCCCCCCCCCCCCCCCCCCCCCCCCCCCCCCCCCCCCCCCCCCCCCCCCCCCCCCCCCCCCCCCCCCCCCCCCCCCCCCCCGCCCCCCCCCCCCCCCCCCCCCCCCCCCCCCCGGGGGAAGTATTAGGATTAATCATAAATTGTGATTGCATAAAGATTTTTTTGATTTATCTCCTTACGTTCGATGAGGCATAGGCTTCTATTACTACAAGAATTTTGCCATTCAGTGACCAAACTCATCCTCATTTAATGTATCAATTTGTCACTAAAAGTGCCAATAATGATGGCATGTAGTGATCACAAGGTCATCACTATTACTTGGACACTAAAAATATCTTAGGGACGAGAAAAGCCTTTATCACTATAGATACCTATTGTGACCACGCAATCCTCTCACAACCACACTATTTTCAAACTACCTTTTAAATTTATTTATCAAAATATTAAATTACCAAACTAAGCCTTAATAACATACCCGAGAAAATTATTATTACTGTCCTACTCTCGTCATTCCTATATGGAATATTATGGACTTTATTTAATATCGGAATATATCTAGTTTTGCACTCCTACAGACGTGTGAAGATTTTTTATATCCCGAATTGCTCTCACAAAATATCCTGTAGCTGTAACATAAGTCTACCCAAGTATTATTTTAAGCTTAAAAAACCACATGTATATTGCACATCAAATATATTCTTCAATTCAATATTAAATGGAGGACTTAAGCACATGTTTTTGTATTCATTTTTTATTCTAAAAGCTAGTTAATATTTGATTCCACAATATTTGATTTGCACAACTTTAACATAAATTTAACCCAAGTATTAAGCTTAAAAAATCATATGTATCCACACATCATTCCGGGTGCATAAATTTAACAAACTCATTTGTCCGTACCAGCGAATCGATACATATGATTCCGATATTAAAAATAATTTTTTGTAAAACTTAACGGGATAAAATTCCACGTTGTTTATCATTTCTCCAATCCCAATTTTTATCAAAGAAATTCGATTAGTCCTCTTTCTACACACTCAGTTTTTATCAAAGAAATTTGATTCACTTTCGTCGTTTGGTATTCATGTTCTTATCATGCATCCAATGTTCTTGAACCTTTACTTTCTAAACTCATTCGTCCGTCTCAGTGATAACTGTCTGCATACATATTATATTTCAAAATTTGTAATTTTTAAGTAAATAAGTTAATTTATTTTTTATTAAAAAAAAATTGAATTTTAAAACTTCCAGTCAAGAATTTGTTTGGTTACAACTTTTAATAAAATAAACAAACTCATTTATAATTCAGAAAATAATCAGATACATATATTTTAAAATTTTCAATTTATTTATGTCAAAATAATATAATTATAACTTAAAAATTATGCAAACAAATGTTATTAAGGTTTTTTATTAAAAATATTAAAAAATTAAAGTTTATAAACTGTAGTTAAATAAATTTTTATTCCAAAATAATAAATAAGCTCGGGAGAAAAAAAAAAAGCTAAAAATCTATAAGTAATAAGCTTTGAACCAAACGAGCCATAATTTCAGTTCCATTAGGCGCTCGAACTCTCCGATCGAACCGCACCCAAAATTGGGTACAAATCTCTCTCTCTCTCTCTCTCTCTCTCTCTCTCTCATTATCTCTCTCTACTCCACTGATAGCTGCTCCTTTCACTTATGGCTAATTGTTAATTTCTATTTGTTAAATGCAAATCATTGTTATTAGCTATTGACAACTTGCTATTTAGTTATTAAAATCAATGGAGTGTTGCTGTAATATTTCCTTGGAAATTTTTATGGCAATTATTTATAAAATTTGAATTTTTTTAGTAATTTCTGTAAAATTTTAACTTTTACAGAAATTCAGGTTCCGCTATTGAACTTGCGTGTTAGTGTTCTTCCCGTTTTTATTTTAAAATTTAGGGTGTTTGGTGCGTACAATCTCCGTATCCCAGTCTGTATTTTAGAGGATGAGATTTAGGGATTAAAAATTAGGGGTTGAAATGGGGACACCAGTTGGAATGCCCTAGGGCTTTTTCAATGCTGTGCTTGTTTTCGGCTGTCATGCCACAATCACCACCGGCTTTTTCAATTCTTTTGAAAATTGAATGGCGCTTGTAAATCGGATGGTGTCATAGACAATGAGAATCCTTAAACTTGTTTCCTGTTTGTTTTCAGTTTTTCGCATGTAGTATTTCTAGTTACCTGTTTCCAAAAAACTATTTTTTCTTATATACAGACATATATACACATACGTTGTTAAGTTACCAATTCTATTAAATTAGATATCTTTTAGTAGTGCCGAAATTTTTGTTATATTTTCCTGAATACTTCTTGTCACAGACCAGGCTCATTTTAAGGTCCCTATTTCTCCAATACGTAAAGTGTTTTCCTTTTGTGAGTAATTGTCTGCAAAATGCATTTGTATTTTTCACCACTTAGATTAAAATTAAATACATACATTTTGTTGAGATTGCATTGGGAAACTAGGAATGTGAAAATAATGGATGTTGAACAAAATGTGTTTTCTATTCATTTGTCTACTCCATTGATTACTTGTTCTTTCAGTTGTACTTCTTGTATGGCTAATTGTTGATTTTATGTGTTAAATGTCTATTGTATTTATATATGCCCTTTTAATAGTATTTACTTTTCAGTTTTCATTTGTTCGTTTTCAAAATTTCGAAAACTTATAATGTAATGGAGTTGATGATTTCTGTGTGTTAATTCCTTGTAGTTATATATTGATGTCAAGCTATTCAATCCCATCAATTTCAGGACTCAGGGTTCAGTTTTTAAATGTGATTTGTGCAATGCTTTTAAGTTTTCATGTGTTCGTTTTCCTTCTGAAAAATGAAAAAGAAAATAGAATGTTTTAAGTTATATTGTTTATTTTCTCTGTAACTACATTCTAAGGTCCTTATTGTACTTTCTTTTTCAGTTTTCAAACTGAGAAGGAAATGGGATTCTTGATTGCTATGTGTTAATTTCCCTTGAATCAGATATTGATGCCTAGCTATTCAATCAAATCCAATTTCTGTTGCGCTTTTGATGATACATTTCTGATTTCATGTGTCCTTTCAAGTTTTGAAAAATAAAAATGAAATGACGTTTGTTGAGTCAGTTTCCATTTCCTTTTTTTTAGAATGATGGGATGGGTGTCGAAAATAGTTGAAAAAAGTGAGATTTCCTGTACTTGTGCCCGTGCCCATGTTCATTTTCAGCATTTTGAGTTGTCTCCGTCTTCATTGGACTTCTGTACCTGTAAAGTTGGTGATATTGGCATGTTATGTTTCTAACGTGTTTCAAAGAATTATTGTCCCTTATACACAGGCATATATATATATATACATGAATGCTAAGCGATGGTCTTTTTCGCAACACGTGTCTACTATATGCGTTTCAGTTTTCATTTTCATCAGTTAAATTAACTTAAAAGAAACAGTAGAATTGAGCACTGAAAAGAAAAGTTGAAGTTAGTGACGTAACCAAGAGGGCCCTTTTACGTTTGTTTATGTTGCAATGGGGAACCTAAGAACATGAAAACTATTGGCTTTTGAACTGAATGCTTTCATCTATCTACTCATTTGATAGATCTTTCTTTTGGATTTACTTCTTCTTATGGCTTCTTGTTGATTACTGTGTATCAAACAGTTGTTGTAACTAGACATTGATGCCTAGCTTTTCAGTTCCATCCAGATATGCCTTCAATATTAAAGGGGCTTCGAATTATACGTCCATTTCACTGTTTGTCATTGCTTTCAAAATTTAGAACTGAAAATGAAAATGGCATTTGTTAATTACCATTTTCTTTTTGTCCCCAGAAAAGGGTGGATGCCCAAGAGAGGTGAACGGAGGGAAAACTCCAAAACTTGTTTCCATGATTCTGTGTTTGCTTTCAGTTTTTCAATAGATTCTTTTGGTCTTAGTTGGACTTTTTTTTTCGTGCAAAATTAGTGATATTGGCATGTCATATTTCCATTGCTTGTTTGAGAAGTGTTGTTGCCTTTTCCTTTCCACCGTTGAATTTAAAATTGGAAAAATGAACATTGAAAATAACAATTGAAAGCAAATGTGAAATTAGTAAAATGTTACTTAATGAAACCCTTTGTCAAGGTTGCATTTGGGAACCTAAGGATCTGAAACCAAATGGTATTGGATACTTTAACGTGTATTTTTGCTAGTGGCTAGTTCATAAATTTGGATATCTTTGCTTTTTGGTTCTGCAAGTAGAGATTTAATAATAATTTGTAATTTTTGTGTGACTAGTGAATACTCCATAATCAGAAATAAGCCAACTATCATCCATATTAGGAGAAACTTGAAGTGCTGAATTATATCTCTGACATACTTAAAATGCTTATTTTCTACAAATAGAAAACAATTCTAGAATTTCTGGTTTAAACTTTCGTTTTTTATTTCTTACGAGCTTTGGTGGGTAAGATGAACAATGCAGCCTTCTCTATTTTATTGTTTTCACATTTTTCTCCGTTTCTTTTTTGTGGTGGAGAAATAAAGGAAGCAGAAGAAATGAAGTTCTGGGACTGGTATTTGAAGATAGCCGCCGGGTCTGCTTTGATTGGAGGTTCCATGGAGTTCTTCATGATCAAAACCGGCTTCTGTGTGAGAATTCTCCTTTCTGACCACTTTTGTATAATGTAATAATGAGCTTTTTTTATGCTAAGTTTATTTGCATACATCCCTTTTGGTTTGTTGATAACTGCTTCAGCACTTTAGTATTCCTTCAGGTGGAGAAAATCCATTGTTTGGTTTTCTTTAAAGGATTGTTTGTTTGAAATTCATTGTTATGCAATGTGATTTGTTGTGTTCAAACCTTTGTTTTGTCTTCTTCAAAGAAAATGGTGAAATGCTCTATATTGTGGTTCATTTTTCGTATTCAGAAACAGAAATCAATGTTATTTGTTCTTAACTGACTTAGCTGTCCTCTTTTTACGTGGGATTGACTAGAATCAATTCGCTTACCTTTATTAGTGCTATAATTCAGTTTGCTTGTTACTACATATCCATTTCCTTTATAAAGTGCTATAATTCAGTTTGTTCTATTTCTTTCACTTTGTTGTAATAAGTGAAACCGTGTTTGGTTACGAACTGCTTTGTTTTTGAAATGAAAGAACTTCTGAATTGCTAGCTGTTATAGCTTGTTTGGCTTTGAATGCTTTTAATATTCAACTTGAGTTTAAACGTGACTCTCGTATGTTCAAATTGCAGATGATAAGGTGACCGTTTTGGAATCGGAAAAGAGAGCTTGGGACAATTCCCCCGAAGCCCAAGCTATCAGAGACGCCCTCAATCCTTGGAAAAATCACGATACGAAAGCAGGAGAAGATAGCTAAGGGCTCATTCCGTATGCTAGTTTTTTGTATTTTCCAATTGACAGGAAACATTCTTTTCTTAAGAAAGATTTGTATGGACGTGTCTGAGTTTATGTATTAATACCTTTTGCCACAGAAACTAATCTCCTGTTCTCACTGGAATTTATAGAATTGGTGTCTGCAATTTGATAATTAGGGGAGCTATTGATGTCGCCTTACCTTTCAGCTTGTTCAATTTTGGGATTGTATCGTACCAAACATAAATATAACATTGCACTATGTATTGTGTGTGAGTTGCTGAAAATGGAAAATGGGAGTGGGAAATGATAAGGAAATGGAAATGGGAAATACTAGCTAATATTATAGGGAGAACAGGAAATGTAGATAATGTTGAAAAATTTTATCAATACGACTGTAAAATGTATGAAAAATGTGCGTGAAAAGTGTGAATTGTTTGTGAAACGTGTGAAACATATGGGATTGTTGAAATCAACATTGGAAAATGGCTCTCAAACTTGGGAATAACCGCAACACTTGTACTCGAATAGCTAATTTGGTAATTTGCTGGAGCACTCTCATAATTCAAAAAATTATAAGCAAAAAACTTCTATTCTAGCATGAAAGTGCCGGAAATATTATTTCACTTTTTTTATTATTATTAAATTTTTTATTAAAATGTATTCGTTGAGATTCCATGAAGTATTCGAAAAGGTGTTCTTTGACTGTCGAATTACCTAACCGGATACATGATATTTCCAAGGTGTTCTAGGCTTATCACACGCATTTCCGAAGCATGTTTGGTAGCTTTTTGTATCCGTTTCGGAAATATGTCTTTCCCCAAAAACGTGTTTCCTCGTATTGCATTAAGGCGCCTACTCTGTTTGGGCCATGATCCCTCAAGAACTAATTAAAAGCTTGTTAATATAAGGTGCTTTTAACTTTTCTCATATCTCAAACTTCAAACAAACAAATCTTCTATCGGTCAAGGCTAACCCTTTTGAATGTTCTACTAAATGATTATTAAATTTTCTTTTTCTTTTGACTTTTGGGGTTCAATTCATTTGACGCCAATAGGATTTATTTAGTAAAGATTTTTTAGTAAAATTTTTGTGGTGTCAAATTAGATTATTCGGGTTCTTCTACTTGGGGATACAAACAAATGTGCAGGGTGGTAGCTTTTGAAAACATGTGTGCATATTATTTTATGTTACAGATTTATAATGAAGTGTTTATTGCAAAAACTACATTGCGCATATTTAAATGTGTATCCTTCAACGCTTAGAATTTTTTTTTTCCCATTCTCATCTTTCTATCAATAAAACGTCGTTAAATTTTATGTAATGTTTTCAATTTTTTTTTACATACATAATTTAGTAACATAATAAAGGAAATGCTCAGGTCTCTAAACATGGTCTCTTCGACTTGAGATCTAACTGAACCTGTTAAGAACCGAATTGACATTGTGCCAGTAAATATTATGTTCGGCTTGGTGAGTTTAAAATTGATAATCGAGGTAAAAAAATACGTACATATTAGACTTTCACAAGTTTGTATAATTCTTATAACTTCGTGGAAGAACTAGTGTGAAACCCGTGCGATATACGGATCATTTCTGAAATTTTCTTTATATTAGTTGTTGTTATATTTCTTGATAGTATTATTGTATATTCTTAAACTTCATAAAGGATTAAATTTTTTCTATTTTCTAGTGATTTGAACTTTTCTCCCACTAAATAAGAGTGTATATGTGGAAACTAATCAAGAGCTATATTTGTTGTAACACAAACAATAATATTGCATTCTATTTTATCAATAAACAAACATTCTATTTATTTTTCTTGGACGAAAAATATGCATAGCTATGTTCATTTAAACAAGAGTGACAGGCCATCATTACTCGAACCTTTATGCATTTGTTTGCGGTTTGTACTCGAAAAGATTATTGATGTTGATGTAATCTTAAGGGAACAAAAAAAGGAAGAAGTAAAACTTGGCTTTCATAGTACCTCATGAGAGCCATTGGGGGTTAATCTAATAGAAATCAAAAATTTTAGTTGAAAGTTTTTAAAACAATTTCTAATGTCCTCAAAACAACATAACAAAAATTTGATCATTAAATTTTTAAATACTGCTACATACTGTCTTGGAACATCATGTAATCTTTCTTGGAAATTTTCCATTCTAAACTATCATTTATTTACCCCATTACTTTTGAATTGTATTTGTAGACGTTGTTTTCAATCATATTTAAGTTAAGTTTTAAAAAATAAGAATATATTGATTAAAATTTTCCAATTTTACCCCTAATAACTACTTCATTGATGACTATTTTTAGTTTTAAATAAAGAATAGTATAGTAAAATGCTATTATTTTTATCTACAATTGAGTATAGTTCTTGGTCTCCTTAACCTATATGCCATAACCTTAAAAATACTTAAAAATGAATAGAGGGAATATATTGTAGTTTGTCTTATGTTGGTGTTTCTTTTTTATTTTTTGCGTATGCTCTTATAAATCTTGTGAATTTGGAAGTTATAAGAATTTTTAATATTCCATCCATTTCAAAATAAGTGCCATTTAAAAAAAAAAATCTTATTTCATTATTTCATAAATTGTCGTTTTAGAAAGCAAATACATTTATTACATTTTCAATTTTAGCCATATTATCCTTTTAAATTTTCAACCACTCAACACAAATCAAAAAATTTATTGAGGATATTCGGTTAAAAGGTATTTATTTATTTTTTATTTTTTTTGCATAAATTGAGACTATTTAATTATCTAAACTCGTGTGTATCAACCTTAAATGGCATTTATTTTGAAATGAATTGAGTATAATGTATGATGTTTATTTTTTTTTTTACACAAATAATCAAAAGATAATGAAATCTTTTCCTTTTCCAAGATTAAAACTTTTTGTTGTTCGCATGTGGCAATAAGTGGAGTGCCATTTGCTGCAAAAAATGAAGTATTGATCCCTGTTTTAATTTATACTACATTTTTAACTATTTGTTTTTTGTTTTCTCAAGTTTATGTTAAATTTCATGCATATTTATTTATTTATTTGCAATTAAATGTAATTAATATATTTTTCCAGTAGATAGGCTAAAATTGAAATTATATTAGAATTATTTATTTGGCTTAAATAATATTACTGTAGAGTTGCAATAGCCTTTTATTAAGCACTATATTCCGTATCAAACAATAAGTAATTATAATAAATAAAAAAAAGTGCATAGAAAATTACCTATAAATAAATGTAAAAGTAAATCCTATAAAAATAATCACTCTTCTATAAAAAAAGAAAAGAAAAGAAAAGAAAAGAAAAAAAAAAGGCATTAGAATTAATCAACTAATTACTATTTGATTACTCATATCATTTCATAAAATAGTCATCATTCAACACCAATTCACATTAGGGGTGTTTACGGTTCAATTTAGGCGGCTTTTTACTAAAAAATAGAAACTAAGCCAATTAATATTGAACAGTTCGGTTTGAATGAAATCAAAAGGTAAAATCAAATCAAATCAAACCAAATTTATCGGTTTGGTTTGGGCGGTTTGATCGGTTTGAAAATGAACGAATCACATAGTCAATAATAACTATATTGACAATGACACTACATAAAGAAACATTTATACCCAAAAAAAAAGTAGTCTTAATAGCAATAGTAAGAAATATTTATAAGAAGCTAATTAAAATTCAAAACTACATAATAAATAACCAAATATTAAAAATATTCTTAATAGCAATCATAAAAATTCTCCACTAAGCTCAACATTGAGCAATATTTTTCAATAACTTCCACGCTTGACATTTCTGTCACAATATAATGAATTGTTTCAATTAGGATTTTGTTTTAATGTATGTTATTATAGTCAATATATATATATATATATATTATTTTAATTTTTTAATATGGCGGTTCGGTTTACCCCCAAAATTAAAAACCGAACCATTCATGTTCGGTTTAGAATTTTATAAATCAAACCAAATCATAGCTTATCAGCTTGATTCGATTTCCTTTCAGTTCAGTTTGGTTCAAACGATTTTATCAGTTTGGATGGTTCTATCAACATCCCCAATTCGCATAATATGAAAAGAGATGGAAAAATCATTAATACAACATAACATTAGAAGAGAAAACTACCAAAGATTTAAAGAGTACGGCAAAATCATAGAGCATACCATATGTGTCAATAGTCATCATATATTTGCTACTTCTTATAGTCTCATAAGTCATAAATTAACTAAACTCACCATTATTATTTTTTCATGACGCCAAATGATACTTTATGAAGGAAAGGAGGAATGTAAAATTACTTTTACAGCATTTTGGTAGGCACAGAACACAATTTGAATTTAAATACTTAATGCATGTTGAAAGAACACAATTTGAATTTAAATACTTAATGCATATTGATCCAATTTTCCGTATACATTTGTGCATGCATGTATATTATTTTTTCTTGCATATATACATTGGATGCATGTACTGGTGTGTGTATTTCTTTTTTGAATTTCAAGAAGTGTTGCTTGAATAAGCAAAACTAATAAATATTTTAATTTGTTTTACATTTGGGCGCTTTTTTACATTGATGGCATCCTTGTAGCATGTTTGTTTAAAGATTAGAGATACATATAATTCAAGTTGAACATATCTGTAGACATTTCCATCCACTTATTAGCGTGAAGATTTAACACATGTACATTGAACTAACATACTATCAAAAGTTAGAATTAAATGATAAATGTAAATGTTGGGAGGCTAAAAAAATAAAATAATTAGAAAAATGGGTAAAAATATGGGCATGTGGAGTATAATAGTTCAATGTATAATATAAATTCATACATGCATGTTATAAATTCATTGATTCTACATAGAAAATGAGTGAACAAAATATATATATAAATGTCAAGTGTGATTGACACTTGTCAGAAAAATGAAGTGTCATTTGGCGCAAATATAGAATGACACTTGGCGCGAATTTGGTACGCAACATATGGGTAAATTTCAATTTATCACCCTCATATATCATCTAGTTTCAAAACACTCCCTTATCTACCAAATATTTTGTTTTGCCCCCTTATCTTTTACTATAATAACGAAATTACCATTTTCCCTTATGAACTACAAATAATTCCCCTTTAACTAGATAAACCCTATCTCACGTATCCAAATTTTGCAGAATTTAAGTCATTTAAAGAACTATAACATAAAATATAAAAACAAAATTGATAAGAAATTAAGAATATTTTTATTTAACTAGATAAACCCTATCTTATGTATCCAAAATTTGCAGAATTTAAGTCATTTGAAGAACTATAACATAAAATATAAAAACAAAATTGATAAGAAATTAAGAATATTTTTATTTATAAAAATTGGAATGAAATTGAGTAAAACCCAATATAAAAATTAATATTTTATTAATTTTTATATTTTGTTTTACCAAATTTCATCCCAATCTTTGCAAACAAAAATTTCATAAATTTCTAAACAATTCTATTCATTAATTTATGTTATAATTTTTCCATTCAACTCACAACTGAATCGAATTGTGCAATATAATGTTTTTTTTAATGAAAAGGGCATAGTAATTTATCAGGGAAAACAGCAATTTCGTTATAATAAAAGAGAGGGGAGCAAAGTAAAACTAATGGTAGATGAGGGGGGCGTTGTGAAACTAGATGATAGCTGAGGGGGATAAACTGAAATTTACCCTTACTTTTATCATATTAATTAAATAATATGATATGTGATTTGGTCCTTCCTTTTTCTGCTAATACTCAATTTGTCATTTTTTTTTTTCCTCTGTAATTTTCCCGATCAAAGGTAAAAACAAGTATTTATGGAATATGGATCGAATGTAATGATGTCAAAATGACAAGTAGATTGGAACTTGGAAGAAATTAATGCATACATAAGGAAATACAGGAATAAATATCTCTTGTTAATAGAGAAATGTTGTTTCGGCTGAATTTTAAAAATAATAATGATATACGTACAGAAAATGATGTACAAAAGCCTATCAGTAGATCCTATACATCGGTTTTTTTCTTTGAAACTAAAATCAGTGAACACCTGACATGTGTTTTTACAATTTCACCCAAGAAATGAGTAGTCTTTCCATTTATTCGTTTTTCAAATGTAAATTTTCAACTAAATTTTTACAAAAGAAAATCTAAAAAAGGCAAGCATAAAAAAAAAAAAAAAGATTAAATACCTTGGTATCTCCATGATTTAAGAATGGCAGCAACAATGGAGAGACAAGTAGTGTCATCATCCACAACCAAAATGCTCAATGATTTAATTACACTTTTGCTTTTTGAAGATTGATTAACCACACTAATCTCTTGACCCTCCATGTTTAATCACACACAATGCACTCAATATGGAAAATGGAGGAAAAGGAAAGGAGAGCAGAGCAGAGGAGAGGATAGAAAAGGAGAGAGAGAGAGAGAGAGAGAGAGATTGGAGAGGATCAATCAATAAAATCTGACACTAATGACTTTCCAATTAAATTTATATTAAATTAAAAGAAAGATTATTTTCAGATATGGTCAAGGGAGAAGCTTTCCTTATCCAGCTATAACTTTTATGTTTTTTTGTTGGATAATTATCAAAAATAACTTTGAGATTTTACATTTTATCAATTTAGTCTCAATATTTAAAGTTTTATTATTTCATCCCTAAGGTTTCAATTAGTCATCAAAAAAGTACTTTTGCCTAATATATGACCATTTTGCCCTTGCCATTAAAGGATAATTTATATTAAGTTTAAGTGTATTTCCTATAATTGATTTTAAGCTAGAGATTAATTATTTAATAAACTAAATTATATATTTATACATTTGAAAAAAACGAATATTTTTTCATTCATTTTTTTATCAATAAATCTTTGCTTAATAAAGTAAATTAATTTTTATCTCATCAGTTATTTAGCGATCTAATAACCACCAAAACTTTTTATAGTTAGTTATTTAACTAATTAAACCATATATATATATATATATATAAACAATTCTTAATCAAAATCAAATATAATATTACTTTTTATTTATTGATCTAGTTTTAGATATAAAAAGGCTTAGTTCTTTCTAATTTTTATGTTATTCAAAAATTGAAAAATAACAAAATTTGTTGGTTGCATATTTGGCCACAATAATGACCAATCTCCTTATATATTTACTATGGATTGATAAATTTATTATTGGTTTATACACTAATATTTTTTATTGATATATAAATGATTTAAAATATTAAAATTTAAGAAGTATAATTTTTTAAATAATTAACTTATACAATAATATCAATTATATGCAATTAATTGCCTTCATATAGTGTATCTAAAGGGCAAAATAGTCAAAAGAACCTTTTTGATGACTTAACAAACACTAGTGCAGATTTTAAAACTTGGCCTAGATAGGCCAGTTCAACCGGTTTTTGACATCGATTAATATGGAACTGATTTTAAATTCTGACGTAAAAAACATTTTCTACACTAGTGAAAATATTGAAATTGATAAAAGTTGAAACTTTGGACTAAATTGACAAATAGTCATATCTTAGGGGTGCTTCTGATAATTCTCTTGTTTTATATGTTGACTTTTGATGATCTGGTCTCAACAAAAAAGATCTAATTGCGAGCGTCTCTACCTCCACAAAGTTAGGCTAGTTGTGAAAAAAAATGCCGCAAATTGGAACAGTGTCATTAGAATATAACGATAGAATGATGAGTTGGCATTGTAATTATGGATAAAAAGATAGTAGGCTCCCTAATATGAGTTATCTTACGGCACCTCTAGTAGATTAGCTAGTTTAGAGATTACTAAAGTGTACATATAGATAAAAATAGGTCCCAATTTTAGTCGTTAAAAATTTGTTAATTTAATTAGTGTAAAAATACTCTAATAGACTA
>MKEJ01079696.1:0-15832 GCA_001753735.1 Embelia ribes | reverse complement strand
GTGAAAAATGGGGCCTTATAGTTTCAGTGTATTGCATGTGCATACATGTAGTTTACACTTTGTAGACTCCCCTTTATCGTTTGGTTTATAATCTGATCTATATATTTTTCTTTTGTATATGTACTCACGTGGTGATGTAGGGTCATAGCATGGTGTTGGTTTGTAAGAAGGGCATGCATATTTTTTGAGGAGTTCAATGCTAGAGGCAAGCGGGACTCGAGTGGTGGTATTATGAGGTTATGTACAGACTTTAATTTTAGTTTTGTATGAGCATATAACTCGATGAGATTATGTATTGCACTAGGGTGTTGCTGCCTAGATTATATATTATGTATCTATGACGATGAGGATGTTGTTGTATTAGATACTTATATTGCACATATATGTATTATGGCATGATGTCGGGATGTGAATCGATTACTATTCTATTTTCTTTTCTGTCAGTTAACGTCCACGGGTTTATGAGGATTCAGGGCGTGACAAGTAATAACGAAAATAGTGATAAAATTACAAATGAAATCAAATGTATAAATTTGTACTATCCATCCACGTCACATCTCAACATATATAAAACCATATATGTAATACATGAATCATCCAAGCATAAACAATACAACTTACCGGGATATCCAGTCCTCCCGAAACTTTATGAGTAAAGATACTGCAAGTGGAAGGATCCTCGCGGGACCGGGTCACACTCGGACATCTAGGTTCCGATGCCATCATCTACTGGGATATCACCAGCCTTGGTCCTTGAGCTCCGAAGCCCTCTAAAATACTATATTATAGTAAACCTTGTCCTCGGGGTCCCAAGGCTTACCAAATACCATATTCGTTTTCACCTAGCAAACTTTGG
This sequence comes from Embelia ribes, assembly GCA_001753735.1. Taxonomy (NCBI): domain Eukaryota; kingdom Viridiplantae; phylum Streptophyta; class Magnoliopsida; order Ericales; family Primulaceae; genus Embelia; species Embelia ribes. Next base: position 14,976 of record MKEJ01079696.1, on the reverse strand, counting down.
TCATCGGGCTCAAGGCTTACCGAATACCATATCTGTTATAAACCAATAAATCTTGATCCTGGCCCCAAGACTTTTTATCCATGATTAAGTTACCTTTTTATAAATTCATTCTTGTACTTATTTTAATATATATCAACATATATAGCATGTCTATTCAAGGTTCACAAGGCCTACAACACATCTCACAACATCACAACAATAGAATTTGTCTCAAACGCCAAAATATGAACTTTAGTTAATTACTGGGAAGTTTGTTTCCTATCAAATTGGATATGGTAGGAAAGCTCATTCAATTATCTTTCCAATGATTCAAATGGAGCTCAATTTCGAGTTTTCTTAAAAGAGTTATGGCCTTTTTCGTAAAAAGGCGCAAATATGTCTGTACAACTGTGAAACAGCCCAACCTCCTCTACAAGATTTCATACAATTATTTCATGGATTAGGTTTCAATTTTTGCAATGTACCTCGTTAAAAGTAGAGGTTTTCCCTCGAGAATTCTTGGATACGAGCTCTAGCACCCTACAAAAATAAAATTAAACAAAAACTCGTCAGTAATGATTATCTAACCACCAATTAAATATTTAAATGAGTTTTGGTGATTTAAGATTGGTGTTGTGATGTACACTTCAAAGAGTTAGGAGTTGAAACTTACCTCAAGTCGATGAGGACGAGATGAGGATTCTGAATCCGCGATTAGTTTGTTTCTCGGAGTTCTCATTCTTTCGAATTGTAGAGGTTTTGAGTTGCCCTTTCTTTTCCTCTTCTCCCCTCTTCTTCTTCTATTTTGAGAATATGAAACAAAATAATATAAGAGTTGGAAAAAGCAATTAAGTTTCAGACCAACTCTTATTAAACTACATTTTTAGTCCTCGTTGATTGTTGTTTATAAAAAAATTAATACTCTTTTATTTATAAGGCCTTACAAATATTATGAAAAAAATACTATCACATTCCTTACAAGCAGATAAATATATATTGGTAGCTATAGATTATTTCACCAAGTGGTAAGAGGTTGTTATTATGAAAGAAGCAACCCAAAAAGAAATAATTAATTTATTAGAAAATGATATTGTTTGCAATTTTAAGATTCATGATACAATAACAACTGATTAGGCTACCAATTTTAATAGTAGTGAAGGAAAAGACTCTACATCAAAAGTTGACATGAGGTTATTAAACTCAACTCCTTACCATATCCTGGACAATGGACAAATTGAGTCAACAAACAAAATAAAGAAAGAGGTTGTCTCTACAATGATCGAAATTGATCCTAAAGAATGACACATAATATTGCCAAGGGTGCTATGGCCTTATCGAACATAAAAAAAAAAAAACAAGATAGTGGCCAAAATCATTTGTCCTGTATATAGTTATGGCCAAAATCCGGAGATAGATATAACGGCGAATTCAGAATTTCCTTATAAGAGATTGATTTTGTATATTATATGTGTATGTAGAGGGTAATAATTTTTTCTCACAAGGGTCGCATAAACAACTTTCTCAAAAGTTTTCAAGTTTTACATATACAATTTATCAAAATTTCAGAGTTAGTGACAAACCTCTGTCGCTCTTCGGTTCACCGATAGCTAGAGAACATGATTGGCTGCAATCGCTGTAATTACTGTACGCTAGATTGTTGGATTAAAAAGAAAAGCTCAAACTAAAATATAGTCCACCTTTAGCGTGAACCATGACTTAAATACGTACTTGTAGGTCATCATAAGTTTGATAGTTATTGCATCCTTCATGATTACTTGGAATCGTATAATTAATGTGTCGGAACCCATGAAAAAAAATACAAACAAAAAATTTTATGCTAAAAATTTCAATCCAAAAAATTATGAGTATGATTGTAACTTCATTTGACAAACTAATAGTTTCGGCCTTTATTGTCAAATGATAATTACTACTCGTCTAAGATGTTTATCAAACAAGTTTTTTTTTAATGTACATTCTATCTATCTATAAACATCTTATCCAAATATAAAATTTCCACTAATTTTAAAAACCTTACTAAATTATATATATTGTAGTGCAAAATATTATTCTGCACGGCTCTTAATCACCAATAATAATATTTTAACCCCTTAAAATATCTTTAATGACATCTAACACCCCACTTTTCCATTCTTGATTCTTTGATTCTGCTCTCGAAATTCTCTTTACATATATATATATACACACGTACGTATACATACATACATATATATAGGCTTCGTTTGGTCCAATCACTATATTAAATTTACAATTACAACAATTACATGAATACATTAAAAATCAATTTGCAAAGGAATGATGCTCTTATAATTATGTACAAGAGTTTAATTAAGCTTATTATGAGTCGGTGGGGGATATACTTTAACATACTAAAAGTGTACTTATAGTGTTTTTTATTTGAAAACAAAAATTGTACTTTTCACAAATTTTACACTACTAGCAACTAATTTTTACAACTTCCAATACAAAAAATATTTTTTTATTTTATTTTATGTGAAATATACATGTAATACTTATAAATATATTTTTTCATATCTAATAAAAAATATATTTTTTTTAGCTGATTTATAGGCATCTATGTTATTTACGCACATTGATTTACATTTCACTCAACAATGTTTTGCCAGAGTATGGGCCTGCTCTTGCTAGGATTAAGCTCTTTTAGGTCAAGAAGTTGGTAATTCAAAAGTCCTTTTCGAATAATTGTTTGGTCAATAATGCCCCTTTCTTGGACTTGTAATTCATAAGTTTCAACATTTAGTTGAGATTAAACCTAATTGTCGGTTTGAACTTGTAACAGTTACCAAATTGTAGTTTATTTTTGTAGAAACTGAACAAATATTCGTGTACTTTGGCGGCCTAATTTCGTGTGAGCTTAGATAATGTTTGGATATTTTCATTAATCTCGAGAAACGAAAATTATGTTTACAGCTCCACAACTTTCTGGAATTTTAATTAATAGCAAAAAATATTAATCCATGTGTTTACATATCGATTTCAATGACATGCAATGTAGAATTCTGTACTAGAGTAAATATGTTAATACGACTTATATGTTGTGGCATTTTTTTTATTTTTTTAATTTATTTTTCAGGATAAGAATTTTAATTTGCATAATGCAAGGCTAGCTAACTAATTTTATTCTATGAGATATGATGCGAAATACCATTAAATAGAATGATTAATTTACATTAATAAAAAAATTACATGTATATTTATATTTTTTCTAGTCGGTCTTTATTTTCTTAGTTCTAATTTGATTTCATATTATTATTTAAACTTGATTCGATCTTCCTTATACTTCTTGTGCAAATTTTATCATATCGATATATAGTTGTCTCTCTACAATTTATAATCATATAATATCAATAAAGAATTTTATTCTTATTTCTATTATTTAACAAATACTCTTGAAATAGCATGACAAAACACACGCATGCTCTGTGTTGTTACATAATTTGACAAAATTTACGAGGATACATAAGACCTAACTTACTACATATTTGAAATATTAATATTAAGTTAGCAGATGAAAGAAACCAAATACATTTAGTATTTTGTTTGCAGATTACAATTTAAACAAGATAGAAACAATAAAATCAACAAAATAAAAGATAACATCATATCCTAGCAAAATAAACAAATAAGAACGATCTAGCCTCTCTATCCTAACAAACTAAGAGATAACATCATATTATTTTGTAATAATACAATTTTTTATTTGTTCATTCAAAAGCCCAAAAGAAATGAAAGTTATTTATTTGTATTAGGAAAGTGGCCCCCAAGTCAAGGTCATATAATTGATTCAATTTTCCTTTTAAATCTACCTATATATCTAAATATACATCAAAAACATTTCCGAAGGTTTTGTCTTGTATCAATTAATTTCCAAAATTTTATTTTTTTATCAATTTCATCTCCAAAGTTTCAGTATATCATATAGGTTCTTTTCGACCATTGATTATACAATATATTATGTTGTTATTTTTATTCATACAATTGATATTAAACTAAAGGTAAACTATTAAATAGAAAATATAAACTTTTAAATAAAATTTAAGCATTTAAAAGAATTTAAACTTAAAAAAAAAGTAACTTTAGTTGATTTGTAATATTAACTCTTATATCAGCTTTTCACTATTTAGTTTTTTCATCACTTATATTTCAATAAAAAGTGAATTTAGTTGATTTGTAACTCTTATGAAAATATTTTTTAATCTAATAATGACCAATTAATTTACTCTTTATATTACTGAAAATAAATTCTCATTATTTTGTACAAAATATTTTTAATTATTAATATCACTTAAATTTAAATAATTTATTATAATGCCTAAAATTAGTAACATTATGATAGCATAGAGGGTTTAGCATCGAGATAAATAGTAAATGTTGCTTCTATTTAATTAATTATCTTTTTAGAGAATTGAAATATTAATGAGACAAGTGCCAAAAATGCATGCTTATATCGTGTAGTAAAAATTATAATTTAGGAAGTTTTTTAGTTTTTATATATTTAGTATTGCTAAAAAATTTATAATCTATATTTTATTGATATTTGATATTATTTATTTAATAGTGGAAAAATTAGTATTCAAATTATTATTTATTATTTTAATTTTTAAAATCTTAAATTTTATTTAATAATGTGCACTTTCTATTTAGTTTAGCCTTTAGTCTAGTATCTTCTATGATAATTATGGTAAAAGAGAAGGGCAAAATGGTCCAAAAGGATCTATTTGACGAAATAAGGGAACCTCGTGGATGAAATTGATAAAAATCAATACCTTGGGATTAGATCGATAAAATGTAAAACCACGGGGGTGTTTTTGATATTTGTCCATTCCTAAATAATATTGTTTACGGTAATTGAATTAGAATTAAAAATTTAAAGAAGGAACATAATTGGTCCCATGGTCTAGTGGTTAGGACATTGGACTCTGAATCCAGTAACCCGAGTTCAAATCTCGGTGGGACCTCCCTCAGCGCTCTCTTTTTAGTGAAATTTTTCATGTTTTCTTTTTGTGAATTTATTTGTTTATACAACAAAAAATTTCTATAAAAGGTAGTACAATAGCATGCGTCTACAAACTTCGAGTGGGGTTCACAATCTGAGTTTGTTTTCTGCAGCTTATCCCAAAAAAATAAAAAAAATATATATACACACAGTTTTGGTTTAGAAGTTGGATTTATTTCAACCATCAATAAATTACGAGTAATTGATTTTTCTTTCCTTTAACAAAAAAGGAACGACTGTAATCTACTCCTAGTTGAACGTTAACAAATAAGAATAATTTAAATACATAACATTAACTCAATAAATTAAAGAAAACCTTCATATGCTAATTAAATCTCGAATGCTAAATATACCCTGATCTGGTGAAATGTTTTCCAAATTTCCCTCAGTAACAATAATAATAACAATAACAATAAATAAGTAAATAAATTTAAACAAAAAAATAGACAACTCAAATCCACCATTTTTGAACTTTACTTTCCATGAGAGCTCAAGTTGCCAAAAGACGAATTACATACCACAAATTGGAGCTTTTCTCAAACCATAAACAAGCCCTCAAGCAAATTTAATGAAAATAAAACTCACCACAAATTGGAGCTTTTCTCAAACCATAAACAAGCACTCTAGCAAATTTAATGAAAACAAAACTCACCAATATACCCTCTCTCTCCACATTTTCCCTCTTCTCAACAGTTAGGCTCGAATATTAAGGGGGTAAACACAATAATTCTAACATCAAATCCCTTACAAGAGAACTCCACAACTCTTTCACACCCCAATAAGGAACAAAAACATTACAAATTTGGCTCGTAACCCTTTCCAAAAAATGATTAACGTGCTGGCAATCATGTACTTAAACTATACAAGCACTTGTGTGGTTGATCCTGTTCAGTGATCCCACTTTAAGAAAAATATCAATGCACAGAATCTAACCACTTGAGTTTTGTACGGATTATATATATGATACTCTGTATAGGTATCATTCAATCTTTTTAAGACCCCCATGTTTTAGGATAGAGAGTTGAGAGAGAGGTTCCCATTGTCCAACAAGCAAAGGCACACAAATGGGGAGCCTTTGCTGTTTGTATTATTAACAAAGAATGATCAACCAAGTAGTCCTCCCCCCTTCTCCATCACGCCTCGGTTTCTTTCTTGACATCTTGCTTGTCCGACGGTTCAGGGAACACTTCATTCGACTGCCTCCTCATCGACGAAGAACGATCACCAGTTCCGTTTTGACCGCTCCCCCGAGAATTGGAAGCACCCGATTGCTTATAGCTACCCATGCCTTCCCCTTTGCTCGCAGGGGGAGCAGAGGCAGCTACCACATCGGACGAACTTCGTCGCCAGCTACCAAACAGGGCGGCATTCCAAGACCCTCGTGACGAAGTAGTCCTTAATCTTGCCGAGCCGTAGTTTTCTTCTCTCACTACCTTCAAAGGATTTTCCAAAGCTTTTAATACGAATCTCATAAGAGGCCTCCTTGTAGGCTTCGGATTGAGGCAAGACCGAGCAACTATAGCCATGGCCCATACTTCTTCTAGTAAATCTTCATCGATGATTAGAGATGGGTCCACGATATTCTGGACAAGTTCCTTGTCATATATACTTATGTAAGGTAACGTTGAATGGAACCAATCCTTCATATTAGCCTCATTTGATGCGCTGATGCCTAGCTTACCCGTTACTAGCTCAAGCAAAACCTTGCCAAAGCAATAAACATCATACGCACATGTGGTCATCGCTGAACCTGAAAATGTACCCAAAAAAATAGTAAGAAACAATGGCATAAGGGTCAACACGGTAACTTGTCGTTCTATCGAGAGCTAATACACTAAGGCAAAAGCGATCATGCACTTAAGGCAAATAGAAATTCATTATGACACTATGACTTTCATATGCTCCAACCATTCCAACTTCTTAACGCGTCTCGAAATGAACATATTAGCAATGAATGTGACTTCACAGCATCCACGTTTGCACCTCATGTTAACTTCTTCCCATCACATCAGATAAATCCTTAAAAAAAGTCCACTCGACGTTCGGAATACATTTTCCCCTTCTAGACTCCATACTTTGTTTCCTGAGTTCCTAATGCCTTCCCCTCTCAATATCCTAAATAATTAGCTTATTCAGTGAAAATGAAACATTTTAACAGTCCAACCACAACCTACCTTGTTGCTAAGTAATTTGAACCCTTAAGTTGATAAAATTTTATCCACTTCATATTCTCATCTTCTTTTATTTAAAATCATGGTTTGCTATGCTAATTGTTTAGTTTTGCATCTAAAAACCTATAAATCTAATCTTTTGCAGGACGAAGATTGTGAAAAATGAAGTTCTAGGATATATTTATTTTTTGTGCAAGTATCAAGCTTGGGATACTTCAGAGCCCAATAGCCAGAAATTGTAGTGCATTTGTGAGTTGTGACAAAATAGAAAATCCAACTACGCATAGCCTCGAGCAAACACTTGTTTAAGTTTGTTGTTCAACTCACATATCATGGACAAAAGCTTAATGCAGAAAGATCTACATTGAAAAGTGGACCCGGCAGGTAGAACTTAGTAAAATGAACTTAGTAAAAAGGGAAAAAAAAATAGTGTGATTCAAGTACCACTTACCAGAAGAACCTTGCTCTGATGTTCTGCGAAAAGAACCAAAAAAGGCGAACTTTTAGTACATCAAATAAGCAAAATAACTTTACAAAACGAAGTTGATTTTACATTAATTTTAACTGCTAAATGCAAACCCCTCCCAACCTCCCTTTGAAAATAAGTATGCAACAATAAGTGGGAAATTAGACAGATTTCCAATGTCCAAGTTTGGAAGCAGAATCATTGCTTAACAATCCAAACAAGCAAAAGTTCATAGAATACTAACGTGGGCAATCGCAAAAGCCGGGTAATCATGTTTTGATGGGTGTCCCCTTCTTGAGTGCAAACCTCACTCAGACTCCCCAAGCGGACTTCAAATTTATCATCAAGGAGTATACTGCTGGCTTGAACATCTCTACAACAGCCAAAATAAGATAAGTACTTGCACCAACAGACTGAGCCTCCAAAACCATGCATAAACATCAAGTCCAATGGAAGGTACAAACGGAAAATCAAACTGCTTTGACGATAAACTAACCCTCAAACAAATAATATGTATATTAAGAACTATAGGTAGAATCAAAAGACTATGTATGTTTGCAAACTTCACTCAGAAGGAATATAATATGAAAAACAAAGCGCATGTTTTTAAAAATATATCATTAGCGCACAGTACACTGTTAAGTTGGTGTAAGGGAATACTCGATTAATAATCTAATATTGCAATTTTCTAGTATTTGCATTCTTAAAATCACATAAAAGACAAGAAACTACATACAAGAAGTAGAATTGACAATAAAAATATATTTATTATTGTCTTGAATTACAAATCAAGTCTTCTATTAGTTTTCATTACATCCCCCATAATTTCCCAAAGCAAATTCGGATGCACATCCAGGCTTTCAAGATATTGCAGACTGGGTAAGGTTTATCCACAATTAAAGATACTGGCTCGTCGGAAAAACAAAAATAAACTAATATCCGGTAGAGTAACAAGTGCTTGAAATAATTGTAATTGCAACTCAAGTAAAGCAAGCAATTTCACCCAGTCACATTTCCGGAGTACATACATGTTACAGATTAACTTGACAAAATTATGCAAGGATGATAGCAACACAAGGACTAGGTATCTTAAGATATGGACCTAGTAGACCATTGCAACATATAGAGATTCAATCATGTTTTAGCAGCTAACTGGGCCCATGTAACGAGGAGACGTGAGCATGTCAATAATGGAGTTTACACCCTAGCTGACATTATAAGCAGTTGATAGTACAAGGATTGGATTCAAGTCCTCTCTTCAAAGAAATGCAAGAGTATTAGACCAGATTGTTACATCTTCGCTTTCTCATTCGGGTAAGAATGCCGGTTACTAGCACATTTGAACAACACAACAACAATTAGATAACATAATATCTAGCATTTATTCTAATTTCTAATTTTCATTTGACAAACAAAAAATTCATTTTTCTTTTATCCTGTTCAGTCTACAAGCAAAACTGAACATTTTATCAGAGACGCATGCCAAATTTCCTGAGATAGAACTACCAATTGTTGATACATGCCTACCCATAACTATCAAAGCCCTATCACATACCCTAAGTCAGAGGTGTCTAAGTATCCAGTATGAGTACTTGACTAACAAGTGGAGAATACACATAAATATAACCTTTATTTCATTTGCTTGACCGGTACCTACATTCCCCCTACAAACATACCAATTTATTCTGTGCCTGATTGGGTAAACTTGCATTAATTCATTATAGAATTCAAGTCAACTATTACCCTTCTTCTGATTTCCTTACGCAATATTTAGCTAAAAAGTTAATCACGCTAATTATTTCTGAGAATCAAATTTCCTTACTGCTAAATCGAAACTTATATTCTACATCATTAAAAAGATGTGGCATCAGAATATTGGAATTCTAAATGGAACTGGTGTTTTATTTTTTTTAACTTCATTACTGAATCACGAAATTTGGTTGAGGCATATTGTTGTGCAAAAGATTGTGCATCTTCAGCTTATATATAGCATTAATTGTCAACGATGTTAATTTGGCATCTTGCCTAGTTGGTAAGTAGCAAGTATTTAAAACAACTGTAGAGGTGCAGAGGACATATCTAGCTCATAAGTACATGCGCCAAGCACTAAAGAGTGTCCATCTGATCTACAACAGTTACAAAAGTGTTGCTCTACCTCAAGTTTCAAAATTGACCAAACGTGTAACGGGAGAAAGTTAATTCCTAAATGCATCCAAGATACTTAATAATAAACGTACCTAAAATAGGTCCAGAAGTAAAAGGCACTATTGTCTTTACACAATTAACATATGTCAGATGGTAAGTAAATTCAAAGCGACGGAAGTCTGGCAACTCTTGTCATGCAAAGAATACAAAATCACAATAGAATCTTGAACTAAATGGAAGTTACTTGTAGTTGTGGATGAGCAGTACGTTATTAATGCAGGTTGCAAGATACCACACACAAGTATCACCCCGTGAGTCAAAGAGTAATATCTGACAATATTCCCGACCAGGGCATCTTTCAATAAAAAAAATATTTCACAAATGAAAACTTTTAAAAGTGTTCAATCTGCTAATTTAAACGAGTAATAATATCCCTTGCAAATAGTTTTATAACTTCTATAGCAAGTCAGTAACATGAAGTTCTTAGCATCAGATAAAGCTATCAATAAATTCAGTAACATACACAAATTTCAGTGTTGTATCACAGGACGAGTGGTTAATTATCAGTGGAGAGAAACTAACAGAAATCACAAAATGATGAGTATAATACGAGCAAATCCTGGTATACCTGTGCACAAAGGGTGGATTACATTCATGATGTAGGTACGATAAACCCTCAGCAGCACCGATTGCAATTTTCAACCTCGTTATCCAATCTAGCGACCGTAAACTATCGTCTGTTGAATTTGTTTTCCTGTACAAAGAACTTGACAAATCCCCATTTGATATGTATTTATACACAAAAAACTTTTCATTCTCAAGCTCCAGGCAATGTCCCAGTAGAGGAACCAATCGTGCATGAGAAACCTTACTGAAAAAAATTAACTCTATCTTGTATGAGTCCTTCTTGACCGAGGCCAAATGGATTCTTTTAATGACCACATTAACCCCACCTTCTAAAATCCCCCGGAACAGATCACCCGAATGACCTTTTTTGATAAGGTTAACGTCATCAAAATTATCTGTGGCCAAGAGAATCTGCTGATATCCAAATGCCTTTCCGAGACTGGAAAAGTCAACAGACAAACTGCGAGGTGGCAGACTCCCACCTGCAGGGACCGGGCCCACACCTATCCCCCTCTGAGTTGCTGCACGGCCCGCACCTCTTTTGCGGGTGCATACAGTCATACATACGATTGCAAGGACCAAAAGCACAATGAACACGACACCACCCACAACACCTCCCACTGTAATCCATTTCTTGTGTTTGTTCTTATCACCCTTAGCCAGGGGCTGAGTCGCATTTGGGAGACCAAAGTTATCAAATTCAAGTCCCCTCGAAGCATAGAATGTAGCACAATCTGAACCACTCCTCTGCCCTGACAAGTTTTGGAGACAGTTCCCAACAAGGTAAGAAATGTTATGTGCATAATACGGGATATCACCCTCAAAATAGTTACCCGACAGATTGACAAAACTGAACCTCCTAAGTACCAATGTTAGACCTCCGTATAACATATTATTCGAAACATCCAATACTGCGGTACTTGCGTTCACCCTCAGAGTTAAATTTGGCAGTTGACCGGAGAAATTGTTATGAGAAGCATCAAGAAAGAGCAATTTGGGCATAGACCATAACGCGTTTGGAAGATCGCCGACAAAATTATTGTTATTTAACTCTATAAACTGCAGCTGATTCAGGATAGGAAACATCTTATCTGGCAACAACCCAGAGAGCGAATTTCTACCAATAATCAATTTTTGCAATTTTCTCAATCCTCTCAGACCAGCAGGAATGGGCCCGGATAAGGAATTCATGCTGAGATCAAGGTCAACAAGATGTGATAAATCACCAAGTTGGGCAGGTATCGAAGATGACAGGTCATTGTTTGAAAGGTTCAATGACTTTAGCTTTGACAAAGTCCCAATAGTCGAGAAAATCGTCCCAGTCAATAAATTCCGAGACAGGTCAAGCAGAGTGAGGTTCCCAAGAGCAGCAAAAGACAAAGGGATGGATCTAGTGAGAGAGTTTTTAGCGAGATCAAGGACCGAGAGTTTTGACATATGGCCTAAACTAGGAGGAACTACACCCACCAAGTGATTATCCGACAAATACAAACCAACAAGATTACTCAAGTTCCCAATACTAGAAGGAATAGTACCAGTCACCGAACAAGAGCGGAGATCGAGCACTTCAAGGGCATTCAGCCTCTGGCCGAACCAGTCCGGTATCGGACCCGGGAGCAAGAAACGAGAAGCGTTAAACGACAACAAGAGGGTAAAATTCGACAGGGCATCGACCGAGAATTGAGGGTTTTGCGCCCCTACCCTAGTCCTCCTAAACCCCGAGATGTTAATCCCGATAACCCTACCATTACTGCACTCGACACCCATCCACGACAAGCAAGGGTCGGATTTAATCGGCCACTCTCGGTTCCGTACCCCTAGGGAGGATCTAAGCTGGATTAGGGCTAATCTTTCTGTACTAGAACTCAAATTCTGTGTCTCTTGTTGGAATGTAGAGTGAGAAAACAAGAGCATTAGACCTAAAATCACCATTGCAATTGTTCTTTGATCCGCCATGGCTAGTGTTTACATACATATGAAGTATATCAATAGTATCATCATCTTCTTGTTCTCATACAATCTCAGTTATACAGTTTCTTGATAATAGATATACACATATAAAGTTCAATTGTGATCACTCTAGAGCTCCGTTTAGCGCTTTACCTTCAAGAATTAGCGACGAATTGAATTGGTTTTCTTCATTTTGCTGCAAATAATATCTCTCTCTCTCTCTCTCTCTCTCTCTCTCACTCACTCACTCTGAATCTCTCCCACTAGAGTTGTGGTTGTTTAGGGCCTACCTTCAAGAATCAGTGACGAATTGAATTTGGTTTCTTCACTTTGTTGCTGAATCAGAATCTCTCTCCCTCTCTCTCCCTCTCTGTGCTAGTAATTGAGAAACTGGGTGAATATGTATGTATAGTTTTAGAGAGAGAAACAACATGGAGGAGTTCTTTACTTGTCCGAACAGATAAAGGCGTTATACATGTGTTTGAATGCGTGTACTCACAATACACACACACACACGCACATATATATAAATATATATATATATTCAAATAAAGGTTTAATTTATTTATAATTTTTAATACGAAATTAGTTGGCTTGTAGTAACCGGCTTATTTGGAGGGTACTCTCATTCCCTTTGAAAATAACTATTCTTTTAGAAGTTATCCTTGTTTAATAATTAATGTCGCTTTGAAAATTCAAAAATATATTTACAATTTTTATTTTTCAGTTTTACCCATGTTATCTTAAATAAATTTCTATTTATTAATTAAAATATTTAATGGAAGGTATCTGAGTAAAATATATTCATTCTTTGCTAAAATTGAGAGTATTTAGTGATACTCCCTCTGTCCTATAAATATAGGTTTCTTTTTCTTTTTCGCAAGGCCCAATATATATATGCGTATTTCCTTTTAGGAAAATGGTGTAGAGAAATTTTTTCTATTATATCCCTATTCAATATGGTGATTTTTTTTATCAATACTAGCCATTTTTTACAATATCAAGAAATATCCTCTCTCATGATAATGAAGGGTATTTTTGGAAGAGAAATAATAAAATAAATTTTTCTGTCCCTAATAAATGTAATTTCTTAATTTAAGTAAAAAAAAAAATATTCTTATATTTATGGCACGGAGGAAGTGTTCTTAATTATTGTGCAGTGATACTAAATAACATTTATTTTGAAACAGGAGAAATAGATACCAAGCAAATATTGTACGACTTGGAAAAATCGTTTACACTATAAATTATTTTCAATACAGAAATTTTTCACTTTCGAAAATTCATATTGGACGTGGGAATTCTTAATTTTCTAAAATTCATATTGGAAACTTGTTTTCGAATAGCACTTTTCCTACCAGAAAAAAAAAACTAATAAAACTAAAAAAATAAATCATATATAATCACCTAATCTTCAATAATGATACTATCTATAATTTTACATAAATATTTTATCTAAAATGTATAAAAAATCTAATTACATATTTTTACATTGTTAACTGATTTTTAAATATAGTTATTAAATATTTTCTCAATTATTGATAATAGTGTTGTTTTTCGTTCGTTTTATATTTTAAAAGAAACATTTTTTTGGCTGCCGTTTGCTATTATGGCAGGAAATTTTTACTATAGTGCAAATATAAAAAATTTAATTTCACATGGAAATTTCATTAGTATAAAAATTTTCACACAGAAATTTCATGTTCTCTAAGAGTTATATCTTCTTGAGTTCTTTCATATATATGGTGCAATTAAATCCCTTTTATTTTTGAATCGTACGTGGTATCTAACTAATTAGTTGTAAATTCTAAATATGAAAAGTATGTTTATTTCACCTATAAAAAGGAATCAAAAGTGAGATATTGTGATAGGCCAACCACCAATAAACTCAATGTCTATTTGGTGTCAAAATTTAAATAAATAAGTTAATTTATTTTTATTTAAGAAAAAAATTAGATGTATTTAGCTAAAAAAATTCCAATTTATTTATGCTAAAATAAAAAATAAACTTAAGTTAAAAGCTGAGCAGTCAAATATTGTTTAATTTTTAAATAAAAAAATTGATCAAATAAAATTTATAAGCGGTAATAAAAAAAATAAATACCAAAATTTCATTAAAAAAAAAGGACAAGTGATTCCGAGCATAAAAGAAAGTACAGAGGTAATTTCTTAAATCACATTGTGAACAAAAAAGTAGAAAAGTTGGATTCTGACTTTTGCAAATACTTTTTGCCAGAAACAGAAAAGCACGTTTAAGTTGGGGGATGTTAATGGCGGAGTGGGGGTGTAGCCTTCATCCTCGTATTTCTTAAAAACATTTCATCCATCCCCGTCAGTAGTCAAAATTTTCATCCTCATTCTTGTCTGCGGATAAATTTTTAATCCCCGTCCTCGTCCTTGCTTCCCTCGTACTCGCCCAAACCTAAGCTAAATAAATCCACTATTTTAAATAATCCAACAACATTCTAAATAATCTAACATAACACAACATAATATAACATAACATATTTGAATAAAACACAAACAAATAATATCCAAAATATTATTTCAAAATACTACATATTTGAACAAAATACAAACAAATGTTGTCCTTTTTTTTTTTT
>MKEJ01079691.1:0-11482 GCA_001753735.1 Embelia ribes | reverse complement strand
GCACCAAAGTCAGTCTTACCAACTCTGACGAGGTAGAGAGAGTAGAAATGAATGAGGAAATTGAATCCGAAGAGTCAGAAGGTGTCTTACCACCTGCAGAACTGACGATAGGGTCGGGATCAAGGGGAAATGCTCCCATGCCAACATCTATAGACTTACAGCAGTTCTTCAGTCAGATGGTGAATCATATGAAAAGACAGATGGCTAGATGAACTATTATAGGCCTCTGAAGAGTGTATAATCCAAGGCTCGATGAACTATTGTAAACTTTTAGAGAATGTGTAATCTGAGGTTGGTTGTAGTAGTTATGGGCCTCGAGAAGTATATAGCCCACATGTGATTCGGTTCCGCAGGAACTAAAAGTCTTTATGTTAAAGCCTTGTGATATAATGCATGAGTTGTCAATTGTGTTGGATGTGTTGATAATTACATTATTATGGTTAGTAATTGTTGACATGGGTGTGTTGAAAGTTTACACAATGCATCAGTTTGTAAATGCTTGGTTGTTGCCATTGAAGACTAGCATATGAAGATGTTTGATTCATGTTGTTTATTTATTACTTACCATTGTTTCAACACTATTAAATTCATATCTAACTCGTATATATTTGGTTGTATTTTGTACTATTTTTCTTATAAAATGCCAAGCAGGATCGAGGGCTAGAGGTTAAGGGATTCAAGTCTAGGAAGTGTGCTTATTCGAGATAGGTTATTTGGATATCTATCTTTATCTTTATTATGTTCTTTAAACAGTTGTAGGCCTTTGACCAGACTTATTTAGAAATTGTTTTATGGTGGAAAAAAAAGGGAAACACATGATAATTGCTTAGTTAGTTTTGAAGTTCTTATGTGAAGATATTTTTCACTAAATAAAATTATGTCATTATAAAACAGAAATGGTTTATCTTAATAGTTTGGTATACTTTATTTTGTGGGTTGGTCGATTGTGACGTAATTGGGATTAGCTTTAATTCCATGACGTTACAAGTTTGTATCAAAACTCAATGTATACGATGACCTTGTGAGTTATAGGTTGTTGGGTTTGTCGGTGGGAAGTCCTGAGTGACTCATGTCTATAAAGTCGAGATAGGCATCTAGAAAATTGATTGACTTGAATACGTTGTTTGCTTTATGTGTTTTGTTTGCATCAATCTATAAGTCACATTATTTTCTTACGTGGTTTTTATATTAAAAATCGGTAACTTGTTGTAATGGATGCCAACTCTTAGTTCTGTGTTGGATAAACAGATGATGCCCTATAGGCCCAATACGAATCTCTGATAGTAGACAAAGTTAAAGATGAATTATTCGGGCTTCTGTACCTATTTTTCCTCACTTAATATAATGCTAGCATGTGATTGATCTAAAGTGACTTTATCGAGTTCATATATGACACATAAAGGACACGGTGGATGCGTTAGATGTAGCAGTCACAGTGGTAAACATGTCGACCTATCCCAACTAATGCCTACTCAATCCAATGAGGGCATTGCTCCTACGAGAGCAAGATGTTGTTTCCAGAGGAGCACAAAATGATACTATTCATGAAGGGGTACTTGAGGAAGCTCCTTTAACTGCACAATTGGCAGATGCAACCGGACCTACTTTGGCAAAGGTCAACATTGACTTACAGTGGTTGACTGTATTGATGACTCAACATGTCCCTCAAGCAATGAAGACAATACTTGAAGAGATGGGATTACTACAGACTGGTAACCCAAAGGTTGGGGCTTAAGCAATGATAAGTTAGGAGGATAGAGTAGCATCTATAGTAGTAAGAAGAGGGGCCAAGAAGACAGAACATCGTTTCTACAAGAACAACCAGTTTAGATATCTTTCATCCCTAGGATAGAGCTTGCGAACATGGTTCAGAAGGGATGCTACTGATGTCAGGTGGAAGGTCATACCTGACAATATTGTCCTATGATTTTGTGCAACAAATATGGAACTATAGGGCATATACAAGGTGTTTGCCTAGAAATGGTCACTCGGACTCAGGTTTCTCATACATTATCGATTCAATATATTCGTACACCACCACCCCCACCACCACCCGAATCGGTTCAGTTGAGGGGACTAAGAAGTAATCAAAATTAGCTGAGACAAAATTTGTATAGCATTGATCAGGGCAATAAGAATGGAGGTTGAGAATATGGATCCCAATTTATGCAAGAACAATGGGTTAGAGAGACACCTACTTCTATGGAAGGAGCTGGACAGAAAGGTAAGAGATTGGGGTGCTTCAAGTTTGAAGACAAAGGACATATCCTATATTATTTCCCTTTGCTATAACGCCATGAGTATGAAGGGATGAGACATATGAAGGGTGATTGTCTAATGTCAGCTATCCAAACTTAAGATGTTTGTGTTGTGACAATAGCACCTACAGTGGGGTTAAACCAATCGGCAGTGGAGGTTGGCCAAGGCATCTAATAAAGGAATGGTAAGCAAGTTGTTGCTCTAATTTTTGCATTAATGGTAAGCAAGTTGTTACTCCATGTTTTGCATCAATGGAACCAATGCGGCTGTACACACTTCAGGAGATTCCTACTAATCCAGTAGAGACTCATGGTCTTTGCAGTATTTTATTTAACTTCTAAGGTTGGTAATGCACTGTATCACGTATACATTTTATCGTCTTCGAGATGTTCTTAGCATTTTGTAATAGTGGTCATATGATGTCTAAACTCGCTTATAGAAACTGAATGGATTAGCAAGTAGGTAATTTATAGAATAGGTACCTACCATACTTTGGAGATGTATGCATTTGATCCAGGTTTAATACATTATGAGATTATGACTCTTAAAGGAAATTTTAGTCTCTTAACCTTGAAGTATCTTAGTAAGCTTGGAGTACGAAGTAGGGTATATATTTTCGGTTAAAAGTTGTAGTTCTTGCCTGATCAAATTTGTTTGGTCCAAGAGTTTCAGGTTGTGATGTAAGAGTAGGAATTTCAATGAAGTTTATGTTTTAGATGACAACCTTTGATACAGGTAAGTTAGCAGACCTTTTTATGTAAGATAGAAGGTTGAATAAATTTAGCTTCGCATGAACTATTTGTCTATTCTAGTGTTTAGTTAAAGTGTTGCATTTGCTGACAAATTTAGGCAATTGTATGATATGACTGAGTGATTAGAATTATAGGATTTGATGGAATTGACTATAGAACTATGTTGAGATGAAACAATAATTTAATTAACTGAATTGGAAAGTGATATCATGGTAGAACCTTTATGTCATATCCATTGCTTCTTTATGCTAGATGGCATTGGTTAGTGAATCTTGGATGATTGTAACTACAATACTAGTAATTGATCTAGGTGAGAATGTAGGAAGAACTCGTACTACCTGGTGAGCATAGGGTTGATTTTGTGGTTTATCATTGGGTGTCTGTAGGATGGAAGGATTTGAATGAGGAAGTTCCCTTAAGGTCATTGTTATAGCCTGGCTATAGGTAGGTGTAATTAATGTGCAAGCTATAAGGATGCGTAAGGCATAATTGGAAACTATTGTGATGGGCTTCAACTTAAGCTTTGGAGATTATTTGTGAGTATGGTTGAAACTTTAAGGATGAAGTTTATTTCTTCTGGGGGTAAAGTTGTAAAGCGCGATTAAAAATGTCCATTGAGGAAGCCCAATAACATTACATCACTAAAAACCAATTCCATTCTCTGTATACTTACATTATATTCTTGTAATACAGATAGGGAGAAAAAGAGATAGACAAGAGACCTTGGAACAGAACCCATCAATTTCTAGGGTGGAACCACTCTGTCAAATAATCTAAAGGTGGATTTGAGTTTTTCTCTTTGTTTTCTTTGATGTGAAGTAAGTTTTATCCCTAAACTCTTTCATATTATTCATACGAGTGAAACCTTAACCAATCGAAAATAAGTCTAATGATTGATTAAGGGTTTAACTGGCAATAGATATAGAATTATTAGTTAATGGATTATAGGATTTGTTGTTTTATTGTTCCATTTCAAGTGATGGTATGTATGATTTCTCTCTGAGTTTTCCAAGGGAATCATCATCTTTGAATAAGGTACGTTGCACATTGAAAAATTCAATTACATAGAAACATTTGTAATTAAGTTTGATTGATCATAATTGCTATAAGGTTGGTTAATTTTGAGTTTAAAAGTGCTATGTTGGGGAACTGCTTGAGGTATTGCAGTGTTTGGACGAAAGGGGAGAAATTTCATCGGATTCATCCAGACGAAACCCAACTTATCCAGACGAGATGCAGTTGGTCCGGACGAGACCCCACATCTTCTAGACAAAATGTGTATCACTGTATTTATTTGCTTGTTTGATTGAAATTTCACAAGTTTTGGTACATGAATGATTATTGTTTAATGATACATGACAAGGTTGGCTAAATTTTCATAATAAATATGATTGATTAATGAAGTAGTTGCATTTGGGAAAACTAATGTTATTCATATGTTATGCAAAAGTAGTCGTATTTATTGTAGGCCTTGGGAGATGTATATTCCAAGATTTGTCAGGGTTATTGTAGGCTTCTGGAGAGTGTATAATCCAAAACTCATTGAACTATTGTAGACCTTTAAAAAGTATATAATCCAAGGTCAGTTGTGGATATTATGGGCCTTGGGAGGTGTATAGCTTGAGTGTGACCCAATTCTATAGGAACCAAAAGTCTTTACACATAAAGCGTAGGGATACGGTGCATGAGTTTTTGATTGTGTCGGATGTGTTGATGATTACGTTATAATGGTTAGTTACTATTGACATAGGTATGTTGATAGTTCGCACAGTACATCAGTTTGTGTATGCTTGGTTGTTGCTGTTGAGGACTAGCATATGGAGATGATTGATTCATATTGTTTATTTATTACTTAACATTGTTTCTACACAATTAAATTCATATCTCACTCATACCTGTTTGTTTGCATTTTGTACTATTTTTCTTATAAATTGCCAAGCAGGATCAACGGCTGAAGGTCAAGGGACTCAAGGCCAGGAATTGTGCTGATAGGTTGTGGGGATGTCTATCTTTATCTTTATTATGTTGTAAGGTCCTAAAAACATACGGGACCAATATTATAATATTATTGAAAAGGAACTAAAAACTAATTCCACGTTTCCCTTCTCGTTCTTTTCTTACGTTATATCATCCTCAAATAGAGATAGATGAAGAGAGAAGAGGAGAAGAAGACACCACACAAAACTATTCAATCCAAAAGAGAGAGAGAGCAATCCGTGTGACGATCCAAATGCAGATTCGGAATCTTCATCTCATTCTCATCGTTTTGACATAAGTTTTATCTCTTATTTTTTTGGGTTGTTCATACCCGCTATTAATCTAATTCATCATGATTGAGGTCAATGATGAATTAATGTTAATATTGTAATTAATGATAAGAATTCTCATTCAATTTTCATGATAGGCTTGTATTTGGGTTGATAAGCCTTCAGGTTGAGGGTTAGGATTCGACTTTCCGAGGAAAATTGCTTGCTTTCGTATAAGGTACGTTCTGGAACAATGATACAATTCTAATAAGATCCATTTTTTTGGTTGCTATATCATGTTTTAGATTGAATTATAGAGGTTTATGGCATGATTGATCGTGTTTCACTTGAATAGGATCGTATTTTTAACTGTTATTCATGAAACAAAATGTATTTGGATCGCAACAGGTTTCATCCGAACGAGTTTGGTTTGGTCCAAACGAGTGGTTGTTTCATCTGGACGATATGTATATTGTCCAAAGGAGACAGTGCTTGTTGGTTTGAATGTTAATTTGCAAATACACCTTGTTGCAATTCCATGTAAGGAATACTAGAAAAATGTTAAATGGTCATAAATGGAGGTAGACATTGGACAATCCCTTGGAATTATGCTCACATGTTCAAATTCATGTAATGTTTGTATTTATGTTTGTTGACATGAGAGGAACGTATATTCTGCAGTAGTCGTGACATACGGAAGAACGTATATTTCTGTGGTAGTCGTGGCACACGGAGTCCATGTTGGTTGTATCTTATAAATACTCATGTCTTGACCTTTAAAAGTGGTCATTGGCCTCGAAAACAATATTTTTGAGTAGTCGATAGTGTATAGGAGGATAGTATATCCTAACGATTGGATGAAACACCTGGTAGATGTTTCAGATATGGTTAACTGTAGCGGCATAGTTTTACAGATGATGTTGTATGGTATATACTTGCTCTTATTGTTACCACATGTTACATTATCAAACATATCACGTTTCTTTATAATTGTATTCCAGTTTCTGACTCGTGCCTACTTTGTGGTTTTTTCTGTTGTATTTAACATGAAAATGCTAAGCAGAACCTGAGGCTGGAAATCATGATAATTGTGGTTAGGACAGAATAGAGCTCACTCGGGAATTGTCAGATTTTCTTTTAGTACCATTATTAATTTATCAGACAGTTGTTGGCCATTGGTAAGATGTTATTCCCTTTTTAAGTTGAATAAAGTTGTAAGGTCATAAAACACAATAATAAAGTCGGATGAGTTGTGGTTGTTCAATTACATTGGAGCAGTTTCATTAATAAATTTTGATTGCTCATCGTTTTATTCTATTTTATGTTGTGTGTGGACATTAGTGGTATACTCGGGAATGGTTTGAGATCCCGGGGCGTTGCATATGTTTTTTAGACAGTTGTAGACCTTTGGTCAGATTTATTTGGAACGAAAAAAAAAGGGTAACACATGAGGTTTCTGAAAATGACATAAAATCCCCCTAGGTTTCTAATAGTACACTGTACCCCTAGAGGTTTATTTTCCATCACAGTTTGCCCCGAACGTTTTTAGGGCAAAGTGAAAATCCACTCATATTCCGAAAATAATTTATATAATTACCAAATTATCCTTTACTTAGCCCCTTTATCTTGTAATAATTAGAGTGATATATTATGATTAGATGAGTTAACGTTATTTTTCATTTTTTACTTTTTATTAAAATTCGTTTAAAAGTTTATGGCGTATAAATATATATAAATATTATATATTTTCCTTGAACATATTAATTTTACTTCATTCTTATAGATATAATTCAAGGCTAATACAAATAAGCTTAGAAAGTAAGGAGTGATATTGTCTTTTTATTTGAGAATCAAACTTGAGTTGAGATATGGGGGCAAACTGTAATTATCAATACTGGTGGGGATATATTGAAATATTCAGAAATCCCATGGGGGGAAGTGTAATTTACCGACAAATTAAGGATGTGAGCCCATATCACATTACAGGAGAGGATGGATTGGAATTCTATCCGATTTATGTTCTCATAAACATAACTTTAAGTTTACTAATGATATGAGTGGAGGTGACGCAATTTCATACATAAGGAGTTTAGGATAATGATGCCGAAAATTGGGGTTGCACATATTTTTTTAATATACATATTTGCAATAGTTTTGGATTTTTCCATTCGTAGCAGCTATAACGAACCGATAAAAGACCGTATTGATCGCTACGAAATGGTTTCAGAATAGAGTACAAAAATCCACAATCACTACTGCATAAATCCATAGCAATTTCAGTGGTGGCCGAAACTCTTACATAACGGCGCTACATAACATAACATAGTAGCCAATTTTTAAAGTCGTGACCAAAATTAATCATTTTTTTTCTTTTCCCCAATACCTAAGCGCATAGCCACAATTAATTAAACTTGTTTAATTTATGGATCATAGCTGTAAGAACCTCTTCCGAGAAGAAAGAGAAAAAAGCCTAATTTTAAAAAACGAATTAAAATTACAAAAGGGGAATGAGAGGTTCTCCACCACTAGCATTGGGCCCGTGAAGCCACAGTGTGAGCAACAAATGCCACGAATATAGAATTAACCAAACACAACATGACAAAACCAAGTCACGGACTGCCCATTTGATGACTCACAATTAATCCTCTAAACTTTTTTGTCGCATATACATACAATTTGTACTAAAATATTACATTTTCAAGCTAAGTATAATCTAAATGCTTGGTAGCCTAGTTCTTCCTATGTAGTTAACCTCCTAGTGATTATCCTAAATTATCTACAACTCTTGAAGAGAGAGTTTATTATAGAATTCTTACAGGCTGTATTGTGTAATTCATAAGTTTTTTTTTATTCTTGATACATTTTTATATGCTTGTATCATGGCTTTCAGCATATTTTGATATAATATAAAGGAAAACTCGAATATCTAAATATTATTAGTTGTGCTCTATTGGTAATACTAAATAAGTATGGAAGTATCACCATCAAATCATATTGGCAACTCTTTTTGTTTAATTATTGAGCATCGCTACAAGGGTGACAATAATTTCAAGTTTTATGCTTAATTATAAAGCATTTAAAAGTTATTAAGGCATCTTATTGGTATCTAATTACTCGCTAAATTAATTGGAAATAATTTTTGGCATAGTTTCACTCTCTGCCATTATAGTAAATGGATCTAGGGGAGCTGCTCCCACTAGTTACATGCAGCTAGCTTTTTTCGGATTATAATGTTTGGATCTATAAAAGACTGCTAGGATTAAAAGGTGCAGGCAAGCGAAATATTCAAATGAGCTACAACCATAGCCACTATTTTTCCGATTCAAGGGCTGTAAGTGGTTTAACTATAGGGCAAACAAGGCGACTGCCTTAGGCCTCTAATTTTCGAGGGCATCAAATTGGAGACTTAAATTTTAATATGATCTTAGTATGATGAGAAACATAAATCTTGATTTAAAAATACGAATAAAGATGCTAATAATTTTGATGAACAAAATTAAAACTAAAAATAAATTAATTTTTTATTCTACAAATACTTGTGCAAGTAACTAATGTATAACAAGTGCATTGGATGCAAGTTTCACATGGTTTGCACATACGCGCACTAGAGCTATATACAAAAAGATCTATATAATTTTTATACATATCATTTTATTCATTTGCCTTTGGCCTCTAAAAATTGAGAGACAGCCTAGATTATAATGAAAGTTAGGTGAAAAATAAAAGAAAAAAAAAATGAACTTAGGACTAATGAAAAATGTTTAGAAATGAAGGATTCTCAAATATTTGAAATTTAGAAATTTCTGCTTTGCAATCTGGCATAATTTAAGACTCTCATTCAATTTTTCATAATTTTTTTTTATTATTATTTCCTACTTGCTCAAGTCCTATATAAGCAAGCTAGCCACATTATGTATTATAGAAAGAGAAATTAAATTGAGAGGAAAGAAATCCAGCCATATAGGATGGAGAAATCATCCACAAAAGTGGTGGTCGTCCTCTTATTGGCTTCCATGATTATCGGGTTCACCAACAACAAAATAGTAGTATCAGTCGATGCACAAACCATATGCAATGTGCCCTATGACGGTTTGATGTTGTGCAGGCCAGCAGTCACGGGTCCCAAGCCGAGTGAACCGACAAGCACGTGTTGCTCTGCTATTGCCCACGCGGACATGAACTGCCTCTGCTCCTACAAGAACAGCCTGTCCGCAGTTGGAATTGACCCGAAACTTGCTTTCCAGCTTCCTCAAAAATGTCACCTCCCAAAACCCCCATGTAGCTTATAAGCTAAATTTGTTCCGATTGAAGGAAAAAGCAAACACAGCCATATATTTGTATAGTTTGCGAAAATAAAATCACATGGCATCCTTAAGTTCCTTTAAGGGTATAAATTACTCTCTTAGTTTCATCTACATGTGTGTGCGCGTAATTGTAATGTTCTTGGTTTGTTGTTCTACCTGTAACAGCATGTGCCGGTTTCTTTAACAAGGGCCAATATGTACCAGTTTGTTAACCAATTAAGGGTTTGGTTTATGTGAGTCAATGATTGTAATAGTGTTGTCTTGTTGTTCTACATATAATGGCAAGTGTGTATCGGTTTCTTGATAATTAACGAATGGTTTGGCGTGGCATTGGCGTGTTGCCTTCTCGTGTTGTCGTACTTTCTTGAAAACAATGATTTTCCCAACTTCCTAATCCTATATGTGAGTAATTCTATAAAGATTTACCAGGTCATTCGAATGCACAAAAAAATAGTGATAACAATAACAGATTAGTGCAGAAGCAACCCGCTGCCCGCACAACCCCGATATCGCTTGTTTCATCGAGGGGCTGGAAGAATTTGTGAAGATAAGCACCTAAATGTACATTACATAAAATTAAAAAAATATGAATATATCCTTATTTTTATGATGTATCATTGCTATATATCATGTATGTGTATGCTAAGATTTGCGTTATGGGGTGACTGAAATAGGCCTGTTTTATCGGCCTACTAAGAACTATTAAGGGCGTTTGTTCATCGCCTCCTTTAAGGAGCCCAGCGTTGCGCCGCCTTTACTTCATAAATATTTTCATGAAAGAAAACGGGTTTTAAACTCTAAAAGTTTTTTTTCTAGTTAAGATGGCCTGTATTAATTTTTGTGTTTAATTAGCTGTGTCAAGCGTGAGATACATACCATTATTATTGGCTTAACACAATTTTACATAATTCTATATATGGTATTTGGGAACAATATGCATCGTACTTTTTTTAGGCAAATGAGTTTGTTCAGGGAGAGTGAATCCAAAAATGTACAAATCAGTTTATATGAGGAAATTGAGAGCATTAAAGGTCCCCATTAAAAAAATTCTAAATGAAATCTAATCTGTCTTAAGTAAAGTAAATGCTTAAGGTAATAAACTTTTCACATGAACTTAATTAATGGGTGATACGGATATAGTAAGTGGGCATATACAATTTTAGAAATATTTCTTTTAACTTGTTAATTGTAAAGTTTATCAGTCACGATTAATTAATGCGCGTTGCACGTGTGGGGTGTGGGATGCAAGTGCTTTTTCTTCTACGGGTACCATTGCAATATGGCTAGAATAATGCGTGTATTTACGTCGCCATTCACAGATTTTTTTATATTATTATTTTTTTAATAATATTATATTTGAAATTTTTTCATCTTCATTTAATATGACATCAATTTTTTTCAAGTTGTCTTATATTTTTTATATGAAGTTTTCCTTTGCTGGGATTCTACAACGATAAATAATATCAAAAAATTTCTATTAGGTTAGATTTGTATTTGTTGGTAATATTACAATGATAATGTTTCTAAAATCTAATTTTATTGGGAAATATTTGAATATTGATGGAAAATCATAGATTGGTAGAAAAATAATTCTTAAACTTAGTTATTTATAAAAGTCATTAATTGGTGAGATACGTATTAGGAAATTAATCATACACATGTCAGTAATATAGAATATAGTATAATAATTTGTAACATGTGCAAAGTGCATGCTATTTTTATTTTCTTGAGATGTTATTAAGTTCCATTATTTTTTTAAATCAATAAATACATATACAAAATTTATATTAGTATTATTTATCTAACATGAATAACTATCATATAATAGTAGTAATGCATAGTTTATCTTTTGCTATTTTGTATTCTAGATATTTTTAATATAATTTTAAGTAATATTCCATAATAAAAACTTTAAACTTAA
>MKEJ01079678.1:0-15684 GCA_001753735.1 Embelia ribes | reverse complement strand
TAACCAAAATCAAAATCAACGATAATTGAATATGAAAATAGATACAAAAGTCTATCCACATTCTAATGAGCCCAATATACAACAAAGTTTGAATATGTACATATCATTCCAATAATAACTATACCATCCTAGAGTAGCAACTGCAGTCCAACTCCAATTTATATATGTATACGCAACGAAAATAAAAAGTAGGAAGATCAATGCCAACACTACACAAAATAAAAAAGTAGGAAGGTCAGCCCCAACACTACATAAAAGAAAGTCTAAAGCTATATGTTTGACAAAATAAATATACATATTCAACTTTGCTACAACCTCCACAACAAAATATACATATACACTTGAGGCTATGACTACAAAATAACTACTAATGCCATCTTCAAGTCCATGATTAAACATGATTATCTCTAACCTCCAAGCCTGTAAAGCAATATAATATATGATATACGAAAGGGAGAAAAAGCATACGGGTTAGATGGCCAATTATCAATTTAAATATGAGACTATGAGATCTCGATAAGTATGTACTTGCTACAACAAAATAAAGTATGAACATGCTTTGAAAATAAGTAAATGATCGTACTATCAACGATAATCATGAATGAACTACAATGCCACAAATATAAACATGCAAATGTTTATGAATAAGAATGAATACATGCTATTGATGAACACTACGACTACGACTATGAGTTAAATCAAAAGTAAGACTAGTAAATGCTATGGTCTCCACCGAGTGCGACGCGACCTAGCCTTCATTGATCTGCCACCGAATGTGACGCGACCAATGTAAATATCCCATATCTGGTTTCTCGACTTTCACGGTAAAGCAGTATAACCTCATTGCTTTCAACTAATTTTATAAAATTGATACTGTGTGTCCCAAAAAAAATATAATATGACTCAATTTCTAATTAATGCCAATATTAAGATAAACTACCACATTGCAACAATTTCATGATATTCATACTTTTCGAAATTCCACAAATGGCTATGCTTTTATTTCAATGATAAACATGCCTTTTTATCCTCCTAAACAACAAACATACCACGAATAAGATCAATAAAGTTTTCCTATAATTTTTGTCACTAAAAGTCTATGAATATCAAGAACGTCCTTGACTACGAATTTAACGACTACGGATATCATGATATAATGAAAGTAATCATATATCAATGGTACGAAATGCGCCTTGATAATAATGTTGGTAATACATTATTGATACTACGATAATGCTACAAAGATGTTATAATAATATTGATATAGCCATATATCAAATGTCACGAAAATTGTCCATGATAAATTTATATGATATTATTGGGAAACAATACATATCAAGGCCACGATGTTCATACAACAACACTATTATGGTATAAGATTTAGCAATATAATGCTGCAATCCACTATGAATATCATTCATCAATATCTATTCATAATATTTCCTACAAATAGATATAACGAAAATATACATGAATACGTAACGACATACCCACACTCTCGATATATCAATTGTTATTCGCAATCTATCCATACGTACGAAGCCTCCTAAAGCTCCCAAATATGTCTAGAATTTTTTTCCCAAAAAACCCTTTTCTTGCGCCTCAGAATTGATTTATTTCTGAGCTTCGGATGATCCCGACCTAGACAAAAGGATAGTCTACGAGTCATCAAGAAGAAGTCATGCTAATTTATTTTTACAAGTCAAAATGACATGCAAATCGAGGTAGAACAAACGAGAAAAGAAAATAGGAAAGTGTATGCCAAAATGATCCGACCAAGATGAAAGGTCCAGATGCCTAGGTTTGAAGCTCGGAGAATGAGCGGAACTGATGATTAAGCTAAAAATATGGACAAACCCCTTTTCTCCTCTCTCTCTTTGTGCTTAGAAGAAGATAGAATTGGGAAGAAGTGGTGGAACCAACACTTTTTATCCAAAGTTGACTAGTTGGATCGATCCAACTGCGGTTTGGATCGATCGGTCTGAACTTTTGGATTAATCTAACAACCAGTTGGATCTATTGGATCCACGAAAATTTTATCTTCCCACAACTTTTGTCGATAGCTTCCAAAAATACTTGTAAACCCTAATAGATACCAATAGAATTGTTTTCCAACTTTCAAAAAGTTATTTGAGTGTTTAAAACTCATCATATGCGACTTAATGCGACTACCGATAAACCCCGATAAAACACTCTAAACAACCATCAAAACAACTACAAATGGATTCTTATGACATCGAGAAATATACCACGACTATGAATAAGATGCAACACTACTAATGCATCACCACAACAACGAATCATAGTCCCCGACTATGACATGCATCATGCAACGACGAGTGGCATACAATGACTATCAATGTAACAAACAACGACTACGAATGCAACGACGAGAATAAATAATATCATTAAGGGAAATTAATAACATTATTTATTTGCAAAAATTTATATGAATTTCCGGGACATTACAATAGATGTACATATGGACTCTACAGAGGATCAGGAATATAGCAAGGGATAGAGGAGTATTGGAGTCGGTGATCATTTTTCGTGCATATGATGAGCTTACTTCGAGCTACAGGGTACCGTCGCATGATTATATTATTATATCTTTTAAGATAGATGTACTTGTATTATATTTTGGGCTGCAGATGATGTATTTATGATTATATTATTGTTTCATATTTGTGGACATGCTGGATGTATATGTAGTAGTAGTATCACATATGTTATTTTTCAGGATTAGTATATTCTACACAAATGTAGACTAGTTATGTATTACTTAAGTGGAGATGCTACCTGATTTCCAGGAGATGTTTATATTATGATGGGCTTTTCTTATGTGTGGTTACTGGTTGTTTAGTTTCTTTGCATATTTATTATGATATTGGGTTGTAGTGCTTAGTGTAGTAGCATCGTCGGATCAACTTAGTAAATGCACAATAATTTTTGAAAAAAACAAAATTCCCCAAAATTTTGCGAAAAGTATTTTAATTGTGTATTTATTTAGAGCTGATTTGAGGGTGTTATATAAACACCTCGATCCATTGCCTATTATGAAGGTAAGAACCTTGGTATAGTGAAGAAGCCACAATCTGGGATGGTGAACAAAATGATAAATCGGGTAGAACGCTATAGAAAACTCTGAAACGCTCAAAAGTTCTCAAAGAACCGAAAGATAATTGTTCTCACAAATTTTGAGTCAAAATAATATGCTCCCTTTATTCCAATTAGCCATTTGCTTTTATACAATAATAAGGCACGAATTGGCAGTTAAAACTTCCTAAATTCCTGCCTAATTTTGACATAATAAACATAAATAAATTACAACGAAGTAGGAAATATCTCACAAAAAGGAAACTTAAAATCAACACATTTTTTACCTTCAAAAGTGAAGGTCCTTTATTCCTAAAACTGAAAACCAAACTAAATGGAAATATCTTAATTGGCATGCAAGCCTAAAAATAGGAAACAATATCGAGGATTTCTTCCAATTACTCCACTACTTGGATTAAGAAATTTCAGCCTTGAAAATCTCTTCCAACTCCTTCAATAAGCCTCCACGAATTAGCTTGAGACCAAATTGCTTGAATAAACCCTTTAAGCTATTTTTTGAACTTCTTTGTACAAGCTCTTGTAATTGGGTCAAATGATACTCGAACTGAATCCATCCTAGTATGTGCACCTATGTTCTCCTTGTTATCATCATTGGGGGTAAGGGCAAATCAATACAATTAATTAGACATGAAAGAATTGGATTACGGTATCGATCCCAAGCCTAACCAAGAGTAGTATCTTCCTTTGGGCGAGTTGTTGATCCAATAACAAAACCAAGTTTGTTCATTGTATTAAGGCACATCACATCCATCTATACCAAGTGTGATAATTATTTCCATTAAAAGTTGGGGAGAAAATAATCAAATTCGGATGATCAATGAGATGTAGATAATAGGGAGAACTAGAGTTAGAAAGTGGGGAAGATATAATAGCAGCCATAGTAAAGGAATCAATGGTGGAAGGGATAACAAAAGCAGTCTTGGAAGAGTCTGTAGCCATAAGTTATAACAATCAGGGAAGAAAAAACAAAAAAAAGGAGGAAACAAGAGGGTTGGCCAACCAGCAATAGGAAATCGGCGACTAAGTGGGCGGCGATAAGAAGGGTACGTAATATATATATATTTTTTGTCAGAGATTGACAACTCTAATATCATGCCAAGAATGATAAGCCAAAGTAATAATCTTTATTGGATATTATGAGAGTTTACAACATGTTTATATAAGTTATATGAGAACTATAAGGTAAATACAATATTACAATAATAATACATAAGGTAGTATAAGTTAACATAAAGACAATACAATTCAAAATCACCTTGTGAATAGGCATGTGATATCAATCTCAAATAGATATAAGAGCAAAACCATAAAATAAAAATAATAAGAAATACCTAAACAAGAATCTTAATACTCAATGGAGAATCCCTAAACAATGGTCAATCCCTTAATCCCCAAATATCTATAATTGATTCCAAAAATAAAACTTTATCTCCACAAGTTCTTGCTCTAAAAATTCCCAAAATATTCTTATCTATTTTAGTATAATTGGTTTTTCAAAACATTTATATTTTGGGTAAAATATAAGTTCATAGGTGAACAACCTTTCACCTAAAGCAACACAATTTATATAACCATAAAATTGTCGCCGCTACGAGCAGAAACCAAACAGGAAACCTATTTCTTTTAAGTTTCCTAAAATTACACCAATGGTCATTAAGTTTTTCTGTAGCCATCAAATAAGGACCCAAATTCCAAGTTTGCACAAGAAAGTTTCTTTTACTTTCAAACAAGGATACCATTATCTGAAATTGGACACACAAGTCCTCCTACTTGAATGCACACCCAATAAATCTCTCCTACCGATAAGTAGGAGAGACGTGCCAAACATGACACTAACAAAACCGTTAGTCTTTTATCTAGAAATCTAATAACTTCCAATGCAATTTATCTTTTATCCTCGAACTCCAACAACTCGCAAAGTGAACTTGCAACACTTATCAACCTTTCCGTAAGACAACGATATTTTCAAGCCTCTAGCAAATAAAGAACAAGTAATATCCTTACAAAGCAATCTCTTTTGAATCACAATCTTCACTCATTCTATCAAAGCAACACTCTGTCTAATAGCCAATAAAGAATAAAAAAGCAAACACAAATCATTCAAACCACAAATAATGATTTCCGCAGGCTCGTCAAATAATCTCAGAACAACCCATTCAATTTTTTAATGATCCTTGAGGAATCACACCCGATGACTAGCACCACCAACATGTAATCCTACATCCACTGCCAAATTTAAGTAAATGGAGCCTAGTAAACTTGCAACCTCCATAGATCCAAACAAAACCTTCCTTGCCACGATACTAAGGCTATGAGTAACCTTAAAAT
Source organism: Embelia ribes (assembly GCA_001753735.1). Taxonomy (NCBI): domain Eukaryota; kingdom Viridiplantae; phylum Streptophyta; class Magnoliopsida; order Ericales; family Primulaceae; genus Embelia; species Embelia ribes. Next base: position 10,239 of record MKEJ01079678.1, on the reverse strand, counting down.
GGCCACTTCTAACTACAAAATTGCCCATCCATACTACAAAAAAATTAGTGTTTTGAGAGCCATAAGTAACCACAATCAAACCCTTTATGAGTTTCTAACTCTTCTCCAAGAACATATTGCAATAGACATCATTGGCTAACCTACCTACGGAAAGAATGTTGAAACCAATGTCTAGAACATGCTTCACATTCCTCAAGACTAACTTAATGCTATTGTTAGTTCACAAATCAACATCCACCATACCTACAATCGTGGATATGCTATCATTGCCTATAGAAATATTACCCAAATCACAAGGGCTATAAGAAAAAAATATCTCACGATATGGAGGAGCATGAATAAATACACCGCTGTCTATTGCCCAACACGAATCATCGCATTATCTTTCCTATCATCACAAACAACCAAGAAGTCATCATTAACAATCCATGCATAATTGCTCTTCATGTTGCCAACATTCTCCTTCTGTTTAAGCTTCTAACAATTCGATTTTAGGTGCCCCTTTTGTGACAAAAATGACACTCAATATTAGCCCGATGACTTGAAGCACCCCTCAAATAACTTCTGCCTCCTGAATGTCGATTCTGACTTCTCCCACTAGATTCTGCAAAATGAGCATCCGATACAAGAAGATGAGCCATAGTATTCTTTCTTATCTCCTCTCCCATCAAGAGCTCTACATTATTGTGATGGTGATCTTTCCTTCAGGTGCAGAATTAGACAACATAGTCCTTAAAGTCTTTATAATATCCACAAAAATCACAGTGCTTGTAATTCATTGTCGAGCTTCACCCCTATAATACTATATTGCATGATCAAACCTTGGAGATCACCTAAGTGCTCAACCATAGCCTTACCCTCTTCATATTGCGAATACATCACCTAGCCAATAACATACATCTTATTATTGCCAGTCTTCTTCGCATACAAATTCTCTATTTTTTTCCGAAGTGTCTTCGTATCAGTCTCATCCACCACATTTTTCATAACATTATTATTAACCCATTGGCGAATAAACTTACAAACCATTTTATGAAGAACTTTCCACTTCTACTCGGATTTTCCTTCAGGCTTCTCTTTCGATAATACCGACAAGTACAAATCTTTCGTGTAGATAATGTTACAGGCTTAATTTCTTAAGCCTACCTATATAGCACATAGCTTGCTTAACTTAGCTTTGGGGGGCTAAGTCAGTCTTAACTTACTCGACTCTTAACTAAGAAGCGGAAGCTAAATACACACAAGAATATATATGAAAGTTACAGAAAAGTGGGGTGTAGAGAACTCTTTCTCTTATTATCACTCAAATGGTGGATGATTACAAATAAGATAGGTCTTCCCCTTTGTACAAAAATCCTATGAATATTCTATACATATTTGTACCATTCTACAACATTCCATAATGTTCTATTATGCTTCTACATTGTTATAGTCCCTACTAGAATGGTCTACACTACACTAGTATTTGTAAGATCTTGCCAATATGTTCTGGAACCTTCTGGAATATTCCGGAATACCCCGGAGCCCTCTAAAACCCTTTATAAAACTCTAGAATCCTTGAACCTCTTATGTTTTTGCCATGATGCCACCAGGTATCACGCCACAATGGCATACTCTCGACATTCGTATGGTGCACCGTAGCAACGAAATGTCAGGCTGTGAAAATAGGGTCTTCCATCTTATCCGTCTAAATATGATAATTGGAACAATCTAAACACATCATACTAGTCGTATTGATATCATTCATCTTGCTAATAAAAAAAAAACTGAAAGCCAAGCTCTATACTACTTATTGGTATCAAACACAAACAAGAGTCATATTCCAGCTTTGACACCACTTGTTGGGAATAGCGAACAAGCGTTGATGCCAGTTCCCAAACCTTAATTGAAGCAAATACAAAATATGGTCCCAATGTAAGAATATGATAATCAGCAACATGCACAAAATAAATAACGATATGTAAAAGATATTGAAATTTAACGTGAGAAAAATATCTCCAAATCGAGAGTAAAAAATACACGGGACTACATGCCAAATCAATCCACTAACCAATAGAAAGAATACAATTTAAAATCAGTTCGTGTATAGGCGAACGATAACAATTTTAAATAGATATAAGAGTAAAAACACAAAAATAAAATATTTAGAAGTAACAAGATAAGAATCTTGATGCTCTGGATAACTCAAAACAACATAAAATCCCACTATTATCAAGGATATTTACAATAGATTCCCAAAACAAAGATTTATTTGCATGAGCTCTTATTCTGAAAATTTCTAAAATATTGTCCTTTATTTAAGTATAATTAATTTATCAAAATATTTATATTTGAATATAAAATATACGCTTAAAGGTGAACAACTTTCAAAGCAGAACAAGTTAAATAACCACAAAGTTGCTGCGCCGAAAGCAGAAACCAAATAGGAAACCTATTTCTTTTAAGTTTTCTGAAATTACACCAATGGTACTTGATTGTTTCTGTAGCCATCAAATAAGGACATATATTTCAAGTTCGCACAAGAATTTTATTTTTTACTTTCAAACAAGGATATCAATGTTCGAAATTGGACACATAAGTCCTCCTACTTGAAGGTACACCCAACAGACGCACATAAGAGAACTGAATAATATATGAAAAACCTACAGCAACTTAGTGGGTGAGTGATGGCCATGAAAAGCTAGAATCCGCAGAGCGAAACATGGGCAATGCAAGTGTTATGAAGGGTTAGACAATAGATCACAAAAGTGAGCATTTGTTTCATGGATCGGGCTATTTTGCTAACATGTTTACGAGAAGAAAATGTCTCAATCCCTGATACTTTAAAATTGAATCACACCCCATCCCTTCTAGCTATAAGTAGTCCGAATCGTAGCCAGGACTACGAATAGGAATAGGAGAATAAATAAATTTAACAATTCAGTAACACAAATCATGCGAAACAAGAAAAGGCTCAAGAATTTTATACCCTAAATATTGTTTATGATATGAGGACTAGAGGCAGTGCGCACCTGAGGTTTGGACACTAAACCAAACAGAAACGATCAAGGTCAAGTTCATTATATGCAAAAGAACAATTCGGCTAATATAGAATTAGTTCTCTCTTGAACCATGAAGCTCGGGTTGGCTCTAGAATTGTGGTCGTAAATAACTTCTTTACAGAACTAAAACAAAATATAAAAAGGGGAGATGGAATTGCTGGAATCCGATATCTTAGTCGTGCATAGGCTGATTAACTCTGCTCGACTACAATACATCGCTCCTTATTCATGACTAGCGTAGTAGCGTTAACTGAATATTTTACTAATTGTAAGCAATATAATTTAATTATTGTACTTAATTCTTCAAACAAAATAGTGAAGCACATAAACGAACAAAAGAAGCAACAAGCAAGGAATATAACCAAATAGAGAAACACTCTCAAACACAAATTAATCATTCAACAAAAACCTTCCACATAGCCACCTTTCTTTTGTCCAGAGAGGAGACCTCAAACATGGTACATGCACTTAATCAGAATCTTTTTATTATTAATTTTTTTTATTTTTTTTACAATAACAACAGACTACTGACAAAAGAAAGCAGTTTTAACAAACAGTTCAACCCGATTTTACACAACTTGCTAAGGAAAATCTTCAACACACTAATCTCTTGTTGCCTGTCTTGTCACGAAAAAATGATGCATACACTCGAACCATGAACGATGCATAAATGATACAAAGAAAAACTTTCACTGAAACGAGTTCATTTGATAGGCTGGGGGAAGATCTCTTTTCCGGGAACTTCTTATCCTCAACAAAACTTCTAATACAATAGTTGCAATTAAAACCGAACTAAGAAGAAGCCCATAACAGACCTTCCATTCAATACCTGCATAGGCGATTTTGATCCCGAGTAGTATGTTTATGTTCCCAAATAAAAGTGCCATTCGTCCTAACCAATGGTGGTACCAATTCCAGTACTTTCGGATCTTGTTGTCCTTATTGGGTCGTGCAAAAAAGGCCAAGATCTGGATTCCAGGAAGAGTAAACATCAAATCTTTTATGCATTTTAGCAACATATGGACAATGGCACAAAGAAGGAAAAAGTTCCACAAAAAGAAAAACACATATGCCCGTTGTACTTGTGATCAACGTATGTAATAACAAAAGTAGATCACTGAACCGCTAAAATTCTATTACTACCCAAAAGCAAGTTCATAGTAACAAAACTGCCACTTTTACCGTTGTGCTTCAAAACATAAGAATATAGGAATGAAAATTACATTTGCATCCTTAAAAGAAACTTTACTCCAAAACTATATGGATCCCTTTCCACAAAAGAAACATTGTTGTTACATTTCTAGCATAAAAATTACCGAATGCCTAAAACAAGACATGAAACTCGATCATTTGTATAACAGTAAAGTAAAATTTTTAGGTTTTTTATAGGGCAAAGTGAAACACAATCCATTAGTTTGGGGCTTAAGTGGGAAGCTCATTGTAGGCTGTTAGGTACAGCTACAGGGATAGTTTGACAAAGAAAAATTATAATTTCCCATAAAAAGATGCAAATCGTAGACAATCCATATGGTTAAAATAAAGTGTCCACAAGGAGGTCTGTCAGCATAGCCCTACCTAACCGCCAAAGCACCCAAACCTGGGCGACTACAAGGGGTCTATCACTACGATAACTGTTATTACTCAGTTTCGTGGAATCAGTACTCTTTCTTCTAGATACCAACAATAGCTAATGCAGGGAGCATTAGAAGCATAACAACTAACTTCTAATCCAACAGTATACAAAATTGTTGCGGGTTAACCACTTCTCCTTTGAAGTTAAGCATATGAATAACACAATAATGATTAGTCATCAGATCAGGGACAAACCTGAAGAACACTTAATACAAGAATAAATATACCGATGCCTCTGTGAGTGGGAAAATGGGCATGTATTTGGTTATAGAGAGACAGACCAAGTACAACACCAGCCAGACCGAGTAAAAATCCTACAAATTGAATGCCCACATGAAGATAGTACCATAAAGGTTCGTGATGCTTAAAGTATCTTGCTGAAATAGCCCCACAAGGAAGAAACAGACCCCAGGCAAGGACCCCTAATGTCCCATGGTTCCTCTTCAAGGGACCGATATTATCAGGTGCAGCAGAAATAGAATCTGAAAAGAAAACTATCTGAGTGGATAGAACATTCAACTTATTTTGAAATTACATATAATCAGGAAAAATAATATTATTGTTTTCCGTAAGGAAGAAAACATCTATTTGTTTACTGTTTCTCAACAGTTCAGTTATAAACGAAAAGTGATATCGAACAAGCCCTGGTCACCAGCAATTCTCTCGTATACCAATCAAATTTTAAATTTGTGCCAGGGAATTAAGAACGTAAGGGCAGGGAAGCCCTTTGGACAAGGGCGGTACCTAAATCAGATATTGAGATATGCGATCAGTCTAGTCATTAACCTGCAGTAGCACAATTCTACATAATGATTTATCCTTTGACTTTGTAATATTTTGTTCTACAACATTGGTTATCCACAAGAACACAGATGCAGAATTCTTCTTAAACTCAATCATTCTCATAGCCGATTGAATTTTTTTGCAAAACTGTGACTCTTTTCTTACAAAAACCAAAACGAAAATTTGCTTAAAAGAGAAGTACCTGAAGAGCCTGAAGAGAAGTCCAATAACATCGATGTTTTATCATCGTGTGCATATAGATGATGGTGCTTTGTAGGATACCTGGTCCCAAAAGCTAATAAAATTGGTTGTCGTCCAAGCTGAGAACCGAATTTCAGCTGAAACGCTATGTATAATGTCGCCCCACGTCGCGAGATAAATGGTGGAACACTAGTGAGTGGCAAATCACCTTTATTTGGTACAACATCTGATTGCTCAAACCCCTTCAAATAATACTGCTTGATATTTGCTTGCCCCTCTCTACTAATCCATCCCACTATGGCACTAGAGTTGAGCATCATCCCATTCTTTGAGAAGGCTATTCCTACCCATCCAGTGGTGTATATAGCCGATAATACAATTGTCACAACATGGTCTTTAGTTTGTGAATACTGCAATTATCAGCATAAACGCCAAGGTAAATCTACAAGTTTTACGATTATCAAGGGTTATTTTGCTAATTATCATTTGGGGTGTTTTGTAATCCTCGGGGGAGGCTGTATGGTAAGTTCCGTCACTTCTATATGATGGGCCCTAATATAACTAACATAGTATAATACCTGTTAAGAAAATGCTATATGCACATCCTTTTATATGTAAATAATGATGTGACAGTGGCAATTCTACAACTTCAGTGTATTCTTCTGCTTGAGTCTACAAAAGCTTGCCAGCTAAAAGTGAACTAGATTATGTATATACTTCCCCCGTCTGAAAATGTTGAACTTTACCAAAAACTCAACTTATTATCATTTAATGAGTTCTAAGTTATCAGATTTCCGCCCAAATAAATGTGGTTAATGGTGTTGAAATTACAAATACAGTAAATGGGGGTGCTTGGAAGGCCCCTTGGTGTACTCCAGAGTGATATCTATACACACCAGTTGACAAGGACAGAACTACTAAGGGCCGGGGGAGCCATTCAAAAAGTGCCAGAAGTACATGAAAAATAACTGAAAATTTTGTATTCCATCAAATTTGGCCTCCCCAAGAAATAAAATACATGTCTAGCCTAGTGCTAAGTCCCTTCCATTTTGACATGGAAGGAAGTTTGGCTACTTATGCTAGATGTATCTATAGTTTCTATAAATACTATATTTAGTCCTTATGGTTTCAGTTCTGGCAATAGTCTTTAAATTTTGAAAACACACTCGGTCATTACCATTTGTATAGAGCCCCAAAAGTATCAAAAAAATTATAAAATTCACTATTTCTCTCGTAGAACTTGGCCCCTCAAGGCTCAACATTTGGATCCACCCCTACTAGTCAACATAACCGCTTTTGATTGCTTCTTTTAAGCAAAAAGCTAATTTTTTATCTCTTAAGATAAAAAGCTGGATGAAACCATCTTAAAGTTTACAAACGAATAATCTTAGTTTAAAAGAAGTGGGCTATATGTGGTAAAATTTTAAGCAAAAACAACCGAGCTTGAATTTAAAAGATGCAATCAAATAAGCCCTTAATCTATAGAATTTGTGAAATACAACTAAGGACTCGTTTGATTGTAGCTTATAAGCTCCAGTTTCAAAGCCTTTTTTAGCGTTTGGTTGTCCAACTTAAAAAAGCTGAGTTGATTTGTTGTTTTGTCCTAAATAAGCTGAAATTTTTAAACTGAACGCATCCAACTTTTTTCTCAATCAAATATAAGCCGAGCTGGCTTATTTGCCTAACAACTGCAAAGTATAACCATACACACCCACCTAGAAGTCTGAATTCTGAGATGTCTATAAAAACAAACAATTCAAGAAGCAAAAATAAAAAGGCAATACCTGCAAAACGTATGTATTCCAAACGGATTTACACACCATATTGGAAGTGTCACTGTACGGAAGGGGAACAAAAGTGGACAAATCCAAATTACAACGAGCCACGGCCTCATCACTACTCCCAACCCCATTTTTCGCCCCCAAAATTGTTTTTCCCAATAATATTACCAAAATGGGCAAACCCAGATTCCAAAACCTAATTCCTAAGTTCTCCATTGATGTAAGGAGAGAAAAAATTGGGGTTTGAAATGGGAAGTAAGAAGCATTGAGTGAGTGGTAGGTGAGGAGAGAGCGATAGAGATAGAGAGAGAAAGAGATGATTATTGCTTGAGGTTGAAGAATGGAGTGGGGGATAAGTCGTGGTTGGCGTTGGCTGGTGATTATCATTCCCGCCTAGAAATCATTCTAGCCTTCCAAAAATGAAAAATAAAAAGTTGGATTTAACAAACCACCTAACTTAATGGATTGGATGTGCTCTTTTTTTTCACAGCCACTATGTATTTATTATTTTTTTTTAATGACAAAACACATTAGTATGAGCATGATCGAAGTAAAAAATTTATGAAAATATTAAAATTACAAAAAAAATTTAAAATAAAATTATACTACATATTTAATTAAAAGCTAAAAATAAAAAGTACAACAATAAAAATTTTGATACTAGAAAATTACAGGGACCGTAAATACCATTCAGCAAATTAGTAGCTACATTTTTGTGCATGCAATAAATTACGGGACCGTAAAGGCCAATACTTTTTGTCATCAATACAAAGTATCATTTTGTCATTTTTTTGATATCCAATAAATTCAAATCTGATATCCAATACTCAGGAAAGAAATTCATGCAGAGAGGCGGAATGTAGGTTACTATGCTAGAGGTGCAATTTGTTAGCAAAAGAAGTACCGGTATAGAATAGATCAAAGGTTGTTCGAAAGAATATATCTTGTCTCAAGTGCACTAGATTTCATGGATAAGGAAAAGTGATAGTTAAAAGACAGGGCGCGAGCACTCTGTAAATGACCAATGTGAGAGAAAATGAGAAAAGGTTGTGGTTAGTACCAAAAGACATGAGGTCAAAGGTTACGATATGTTGAAAATACAGGAATTCATACAAATTTTGCGAGATGTACTCTTCTGATTTTATTATAACACCCCAAAATTTAGTCTTTTCTTAAGGAAATGGGGAAAACAGTGGACATATTAAGATAAAACAGTTGAGTGTCACTATCAGTCAACTTATTAGGGAAAACAATCGACTAATACCTATCAAGTTAGAATCTTTTCCAAGTGTTCAACACGTATCACTGCTTCTCATACCCATTTAAATACCTGTACAACCACAAAATTCTATCATTTTGCACCTTATTTTCAGTATCGAAAGAAAGTGCGAGATAGAATTGAGATTGTTTGGCAAACTCTTGCCAAATTGGTGCCAAAACCAAGCTAAATTGATCTATACGGTCTTCTATAAACTGATATACACCTGCATCTCGAGCCAAAATTTTACTTATGAGGTATGTAAGTTTCTGCCCCTTTAGTACTCTTGCGTTAATCCAACATACGATGGTTAGAAATGACAAATTTGTGGCTCTCGGTCTGTAATTGGCTCTGCATAGACCAGAAAGACCTGTAATAAACGTGTGAAAAGGAATTTGAGGTAACATTTTCATTTTCCCCATGAAAACTTGCATTTTAAGCTGAGACAAAGTAAATTAATCGAATGGTAGACCAAATCAGTCAATGATTCTGACGAGCAGACTAAAAATTTGGTTTGTATATGTATAATTTTCATCTTCAAACTCATTTTGGCCTCTAGATTTTGAGGGAAAGATGGAAGCGCCTCGACACCAGCACTATATGTGAGTTTATTGACCTCGAATGCTCATTTTGTGAACAAACTCGACAATGAAACCATGTTAATCTCTACATTTGGAAGGCATGAAGAATAATCTAACCATTTCAGCCCTGCATGTTGACGGATTTGGCCTCCTTGTGACCCTTGGAGTCATAAATTAGAACTAAGCCATCAACGACCTCTGGAAGATGAAGAATTGTGACTCTGTAACTATGACGACCTTGTATGCATAAATACTAACTTCTAATGACTTTTTGAAAGCTACATAGGTACAGTTAAGCTCTTTCTTCAGTAAATTTAGTACCCTTTATGATTTCGGATTATTTAGAATACTTTATGGTAAAAGTAAGATATTGAGACATGTGATGATGAACAATGATATTATAAATATGCAAAATATGATGAGCAATTCAATAAGGAGTAAGAAAAACTATTACATTATTGCATGGCATATAGACATTTTACCTTTTGGGAATAAGTTAAAGTGGTCTAAGCTTATGGCGTTATAAGTTATTGTGAATATTTTACTGGGAACAAGAAAGACTTTATTAATAATATGTGACCTTCCTTAACATGTAACACTATCAATATTTGGCTAGATATAAATAATGACATGGACCTTAGCAAAGAATAACTCATAGAATGCTAGACAGCTTGACTTTTACGAACGTTTGGGAACATGTGGAAACCAAGAGAAGTACCTGATTTTGATTACTTGATAGAGAAATGTAGCGACTTCGGAGAAAGAGTTAAGTGATAACGACCCTCTTGTTTGGATACAAGATAAGATGATGAATAGTAAGACATATATAACCTAAAAATAATTATATGTGGGGACTCAAATGGCAGCCCTCTCTAATAGATGATGATATATCAAAGTAAACGGAGAAGTTATTTAGAATAAATCAAACTTATAAATGATTATGAATAGTGTCACGCTCCGAT
>MKEJ01079671.1:0-14031 GCA_001753735.1 Embelia ribes | reverse complement strand
AAAAATATTAACTTGAAAGATAAACTGCCAAATGGAAGCTTATAAGAAATCAACCAAAGAAACTGAATTTAAGAGTTGCAAAGCGACAACCCTTTAGCAGTGAAGCTATACACCAATCCAATTAGGGAAAAAAAATTAAAATTGAAGTACAAAAATATGTTTGATTTTTATTGTAGATTACTTTTTGAAATAGTTATAAAATAATCTTTCAGAACAAAATATCATTATTTTTTTCTCTTAGGAAAATTGTAGATAAATATTTTTAATTTTCCACCTCTTCTTATTGCTAATTGAGCATGTTAGTAAGCTTTTGATTTTACATAAGTTACAAGACTTGGTATAAAGCTAATCCTACTTATTAATCCAGTCCAAATATAAATTGCAACATATCAACTAATGGATGAGCAGACAAACAAAAGTTTGCTTAGTTTTTATTTTTTGTTTATTTTTATTTATTTTTGCATTTTTTTACAAATATGCTGATAAAAAAAAGTATATAAGATTACTTTACAGTCAATATATGATTTCACCATCCATTCAATGTTTAAACTTTGTAAAAATTTTATGCATGAATTAATTTTGATATACCAAGTTGTATAAAAAATTAAATACATTTACAATAGCACTGTTGATTGAATGAAACTTGTTATAAATGAAATTTAGTCACTTCATGAATAAAGACTACAGAGGGTTTAAAAGAAAACAAAAAGTTAAAAATCATTATCAATTTCGAAATTCTTAATCTAATTTAATTATAGAGAAAAATATTTTCCAACAAAAATTTTCGGATAAATTCTCCAACTTCGGAAATTTACTTAACTTATTTATATAAATTATGAAAATTTACAATACTCTGGCAGCGCCGCTTCCAAACGAAATATATTTTTTCGGTTATCTGCTAGTAAAAGTTCCCTATTTTGGGGCCTTCTAATATATTTTCTATTAATAAAAAGCAAAAATTGAGAAAAATGTGATAATTAAAGATATATTCAAAATAAAGAAGGTAAGAGTTGACCCACACCATGTCGGACAGCAAAAGAGACGTTAACCATTTTAGACAATTATTGCATGCTGAATTTTGAATTTTGTTCTATAGTTTACTAATAACGAATGCAAAAAGCATGCACTAAACTAGTGCAGAAAATAGTGATTAGGAAATATGGAAAATTTGTTTTCTCTGAAATTATTTTTTATAATGAAATTTTTCGTTTTAGAAAGTAGGACTCAAAGTCTTTATCAAAAATAAAAATTAAATAATATTAATGGCTTTGAGTGGATCTTTTAAATTTACTCTTGTTATTTTTTCTATATTTAATTGCACATCATTAAGTTAAACTTCTTTGTTAGTTTAATTTCAAAAAATTATAAAATTTAAGCAAAATTTATATAATTTTTTTTATGCTAAATATAAAAACTAGTTTTTTTTTCTTAAAGCAGCCAAACACACCCTCAATAGTCTAAATTTTAAAATTTTGAAAACTGCTGAACCATTTTTCATTTTTTATTCTTCTTTGGGTCAATCACTAAATGGCCTCATAATTTCCAAAAAAGTACTATTCCGTTCCTATACTTTCAGTTTCGACATTGATGATTCCTAAGTTTTGAAAATTCGTGACCACTTTTGTACAAATTGAAACTATGCCGTCCAAACATAACTTTATTCCAAACTATTGGGATTATTAGCGAAATCTGTCCTCTTCTGCGTAGTGTTTGTTTAGCTCAGCTTTTTAAAATATAATAATTAAAAAACAATATTGGGCATTTATTAAAATATTTTTATTTAATTCAAACCAAAAAAACAAATAATTTCAATTTTAATAGCTAAGCAATTAATTGATATCCAAATTTCAAACAAAGCGGAAAAAATAATTTCAATTCAAATAAAGTAGAAAATATACCTTGTAAGAACAAATGAGCTCAATTTAGAGGTGGAGTATCCATACACATCAAACTTTTAAATAAAGTTGAAAAGCTTAATTTTTAAGATGTTTACCCGCATCAAACAATTTCAGTTTACACCACCCCAATTTCTGAAATTACAGTTTGACCCTTGATGTTTTAGGTCAGCTGACATTTTGCCCCCCCAAGTTGACTCAACTATTTAGAGTTATGTGATAATACAAAAATACCATTGGTTATTACGTAATTTAAAAAAAAATTGTAATCATCTCTTTAATCAATGCATAACCAAGAGAAAAATACACCAAACATCCAATCCCATAGCCTTTGCTTTTGCTGCCTGCAGTGACAATCGCAAACGGTGGCATAAATAAGATTGTTGAAGCTGACAATGAGTTCAGATGACCGTGGCGAATATTGAGCGATAGATCAGATGATGCTCACTAATCTCTGCACTTGTCTCTCTCTTAATGGTTAATTAATGAGATATATATGTGCATTTATGTAGGAATAATTCATATTAAATAAAAGAGTGAGATTTTATACATATTTGTATGTATGAATTTATTACATACTGTCATACATATGCTGACATGTATGAGAGAGAGTGATGACACATATGAAAGAGAAATGTGGACTTTTATATATATTTGTATGTAGGAATTTCTTACATACTGCCATATATATGCTGACAGAGAGCAATGACACATAGGAAAGAGAAATTATTCCTCATTTTTTTCTAATATTATTATTCTAGTGAGGGTAAAATAGTCTTTCACCAAGCATGAAAGGCAAAGTGTAATTTTCAAACCCTTTGTGGACTTAATGTATTTATTTGATACCTCATGGGGGCAAAGTGTAATTTACCCCTTATTTTACAACACTCATAATTGCGTACATTTGCTAATTGATAAACAAAGAACTATACGATTTTCATAATTTTATCATAAAGGAATTATATACCAATCATAGTGATTCAAAGTTCTACTTAAAAAATAAATTTATAATTTGCATTAAAAGTTGTGATCTAGTTCATTCTTCTTCTACCACTCAACATTTTGTTTTTTTTTTTATAATAAAAAATGATAGCTTATTTTTCATTATTTCTAACTTGGTTGCGATCCCATCAGTTGGATTAAAAATCAATATTTTAAATTAAAATACATAATTATACTACAAGCATTATATTGGTTTTTTATATAACGATTTAAAGTTGCTTTTTATCTGTTGCAGTACTAATTATATTGTAATTATCATCTGAAAAAATTGTCGTTGCGGTTGAAGAGTTGTAAAGGTAAATTAAAAACAGCATATAGCATGGGGCTGGTAAATTAAAAAGAGCGTTGGATAAGACATTGACAAATTGACAAGAAGCCAAAAAATACTGATGGGGAAATATAGTCAAATTCTAGGACATAAAGCTTATAATTTTTAATTTATTAGTTTTTTAATTTAAAAATTAGATAATATTTATCTATTCATTTTTTAAATTGAAATTATTTATTATTTTGGCTTAAATAATCTAAAAAAATTTAAGTAGGATATATTTAATTTTTTTTAAATAAAAATAAATTAGCTTATTTGTTTAACCAAACTTGCCATGAGATTGGAACATTGCACTCTCAGGATGTTCTGATTAAGGCCAAAACAGTGGACTAAGAGAATTGTGGGCCATTCGACGAAAATACAAAATTTACATAAAAAAAATTATAATTAAAAATTATTCCAGACTCCTTATTTTATCGCAGTGGTGATATAGTAATCATACTATTTAGCCCTTGGATGCTTTAAAAGCTCCTTACTATCTTTTTGTCACAGTCAACGAACTTTTATTTTAACTAATAAAGTAAGTTGTTCATATCAAACAATGTGCCAATTATCAAAATTTAAAAGCCCCACCTTTTGGCGAATGCTACAAGGGTGATTTTGTTGTCATTATATTTTTTACTTTTAATATTATTTATTTTCTTATTTTTTAAAATTTATTGGCACCACATTTGTATAATTAAAATTACCATTGGCATTATTTTTAACTTTTAATTTGTAAGACAATAAGGATAAATAATTCTTTCTCTATAACTAAAAATATAAATAACTTTTTCCCATAATTCACTCCCTCTCCTTTTCTCTTTAAAAATGACAATCTGAAACCCTACATAAATATGAACCCCACCGAACACCCTTTGCCGTCGCTGTGACATCACGCCACCGCCGCAGCCGTCGCCGCCACTATTAGGAGTGTGTATCGGTTTGGGTAACCTGAAATCCAAATTAAACCGATTTGATTTGGTTTCAAATTTTTAGTGACGGTTCGGGTTTAAAATCTAAAAAAATTTAGATTTTGTGAAATTTCGGGTTCGGGTTTTCTAAAAAAAATCGGAGTTCAACCCGAAACCCAAAATTATTAAATATTAAATTAAAAAATATAATTGTAACATAATGGCAGTTTTTAATGACGATTCAGGTTGGGGTTAATGACGGTTTTTAATGAATGTTCGAGTTTGGTTCAGTTTTCGGGTTTGGTCCGGCCTTCCTCAGTTTATGTTTGGTCCGGCCTTCCTTGGTTTGGGTTTGTGGTAATTTCGGTTTGAGTTCGGTTCCGAAAAAAACTGGCTCGGATTTCGAATTTATGAATTTAAACCCGAACCGAACCGTTGAATAGTCCTAGCCGTTGCTCATAGTTGAAGAATCGGTCATAAAAAAGTAGAATAATTGGATCGACCTTATACAATCGAACACAATTCAAATATTCAACTTTTAGAAAGTTGATTATTCTATATTTGAGAAATTTGAAATTATAAGTGTGGTTCAACTTTTGTAAGGTCGAAAATTATCACAACATTTGACATTAGTAAAGTTGATCCTTATGTTTGACTTATGAATATCGATTCTTATAGATATTTTCGACTTTCATAAAGTTGTTCTTTTGTTACGTAATCAAGTACTTTTGGTTGCAATATTTTATTATATATAATTTAGTTTTATGTGTAGAAGATGGAGGTAGGGATAGAGAGAGAATAAAAAGATATTATGTTTGAGATTGAATAGGGAAGATGGAGTGTTAATTACAATTTTTTATGTAAAAAATTTAGTGTTATTAGATATTAAAGATGAAAATTTGAAATTTTTGGTTGAATAAAGAAGATAAAGTATTGAGAGAATATGAGTATTTTGATTATTTGGAGTTGTGATGTCAAGTAAAATTTTTGTGGGAACAGTATTGCTAATTTAAATCAAGAATAATTAGTGTGCTGCCAAATGAGATTTTAACTCCACGTGCTAACATAGTGAGTTATCGAAAGTAAACCGGGCGGTGTCAATAGAATTATTCTTTTTTATTTTTTTTCTCCAAAGATAGTTAGCATACATTAAAATATTCAAAAAATACTGTGTAGCAAGGGAGGAATGTGTTGGATGGAATCTCACAATCTAAAGCTAAACTAAAAGTATTTTTTTTTATTTAATTTTTTATATGGGTCATATTATTTTAATCTGGGCCATTAATATTTTTCACTACCGACTTGACCTATATAGCCTTTGCAGCCCTTGACCGGTTTAAATGCCATACATGTGTATCACGTAAATCACCAATTATTAAAGGCATGTATGCTTGTAGAGTTTAATCTCAGTTTTTTGTTTTTTTTTTTAAAAAATTGGATGTATTTGGCTATTGATATTTAAGCTAAAACTTTATGTTATTTTCATTAAAAAAAATATTAGTACTTACTCCGGACGTATCCAACCAAAAGAGGTCCTCTCAATACAAGAATATTTTTCATTACAACGGACAGTAACTACTATGATTTTACGATAAATTATTATAAATTAAAAATAAATTACTAAAATTATTTCTTTTATCTGAAAATAGTTATAGTAATTTTTTTCTCAATTTATAATAATTTATCCTTAAAACATAGCAATATTGTTAAAAAAAATTGTATAAAATTATTCTTTGTTTTGAGTTGGTTTCCAACCTAAACAATTTTTTTTTTCCATTTTAGCAAATGCACATAGATTATTTCTCAAACTAACACACCAAATTTGATATTTTTCCAAATTAACATATTTTATTAGAAAACGCAAAATATTATTACGCTTTCTTTACAATCACGTGGACCTCGCCTTAACGTTGCACTTCGTTAAAATTGAAAACAACGTTGAAATATTTTGTACTAAAAGCACGCAATAATATTACGCTTTAAGTGTTAAAAAAATTGCTTATTAAAATAACGTTTTTAGTATAAAATTATAATCCACTGATGCGTTTTCTGTATATTAAGCTTAAGTCCAAGCCATCAGTGTTTGTAAAGTTACAGTGAAAACGCAATATATAAATGCGTTTTTTATGTATTTTATAATAAACAGAAAACGCATTTAAAATATGCGTTTTCCTTATTTTATATAATTACATAAAGTGTATTCATTTATTGTGTTTTCGGTATTTTTTATTACCATAACTGAAAACACATTTTTTTTTTGCGCTTTCCTTATTAGATTTATTCTTATTTTCCGTTACACTTGACGGATAAGTTTGTAATTGAAATACTAAGAAAGCATATAATTTTATTACGTTTTCAAATACAATGTGGTAGATGCTGTTGATGATTGCACTTGTAAATTGTGATAGATAAAAGGAAAATGATATTTTATAGAAAGTGAAAAATATAATGTAAAACCTACAAAACCCTATGATTTGAGCATGGTACTAGTACATTTTCCTTTTTATTTTTTTATTGATGCTTTTTATTTATTTATATTTTTGTAGGAAAAGTACGATACTTGTTTAATTGAAATTAAGAGGCAAGGTGCTAAAAACACAATTATTGCATGGACTACTCCATAAACGGCACAGTAAAGTGAACGTAATTATGAATAATAATAGTCTTTTTGATAATGATAATCAACTTTATCCACTTATATATATTTAATGCCATTGATCTTTGTGTTCAGTTATATGTTGAAAAGGAATTCACCTTTTTCTATTTTCTATCTTTATTACTTGTAATATAATTAAGAAAACTAATCTTGCATATTTGCATTAAAATGAAATCTTAATATATTTGTTATTCACAGTTCACAGGCAAAATATGTGTCATTTTTTATACATAGCCATTTACTGAATTTTTATTTAGGTTGATTAAGTGTTTCCACATTGGGGATGAACCAAACTGATTCATAATTCAAAAATCAAATAGTTCCCATCTGATGAAAACCATGTTTTTCACTTATTATTTTAAAACTAAAAATTAAATCTTTGTTGGTCTGCATGATTAAATATATTATGCTTAGAATGTTTAAAGCATCAAATTCACCTCGTTAACTACATCTTGTGATTTTATGCTTGATTTATGGAACATAAAACTTAAAATTCAGAAACATTTCTCAGCTACTAATAATGTCACTAATGATTAAATTCTATTCGCTTTGTCACCATTCTTATGAGAACACTGTTGCATGCGGATAATTATTGTAATTATTCCCACTGAGACATAAGTACATATAATATTTATGTACACAATTAAAATATGAGAGATTTATAAAGGAAAAACTCCTTCAGATTATTCTATTATTTATTGGGTGTCACTACTTACAACTTAATTCTTTTGCAAAAAATAAATTGTGAGTAGATTATATTTTCTAATATTTCAGGTATTTTTTCTAGCTCTGTCCTCGTTTTACACTTGAATCAAGCTCGAATCGATCTTTAACTGAATCAAACCCGAGCAGCTCACGAGGGTTACGATAAGACAGATGAACAACGGAAATGCCAACTCTAGAGTTCATATTATCCAATTAATGTTAAAGATAATAAAGAAACTATTCATATTACAACATGATATGAAACAAAAAACACAAGCGTAACTAGTGTTCTGATAAAACAGATGGAACCATGAAAATGCTCTCAATGGTTGTCTCTCTTATTTTTCTTACAAAAAATCTACACAGTTCCGCAATTTCACACATCTCTGAAAACCACACGTATGTACAGTAATATTAATTTTCCAACAAAATGATGACCTCGAGTTTATAGATTGTTTCTAATAATTAGGAATTATTATTAGAAACAAAGCACTTTTCTGTAGAGCCGCAGGCGTAGCTGACACAAGCTTAAGAGTACAAGAGCTCCATAGTCAGGATCACTATGAATCACGGTAAATTGGTTGGGGCGACCATTTCAGATGCAAATTCAACTTTCCGGATTTGGCCCCATCGAGTGGGAAGCTGTCTTTGTACTCGCCCTCGAGTATGACCCTCGTCAGCGTCAGGATGCATCTTCCCATATAATCCTGCAGGGAGAAATGGAGACAAGAAATCAAAATGAAATGATAAAAATAACTGGAAACATTAACTCACAATTGGTGAATTGTGTCATGTTCGATGGATTATCAATCTAACTCGGAAGTCCTCTACTAACTATCAGTCACCTTCCCAAACTTTGAGTTTTTGAAGCTCATAATGGAAACTTATTCCATCTATCATTGCGTCCAATTAACGTCTTTTAGATTATATTCTCCCTTAATTGCTTTCCATACTGTTACTGCTTCAATCTCTTAATTCAAAAAATCAAACAACTATAATGCCAATTTTCATTCTGGAAGTCAGGAACTCAGGATTGCATGTGACTCAGATATTTGCAGCATCTGAATACGAAAAGATTTTATTAAATTTTTTGCAATTTTATCAACTTTGAGGCTAAACTTGGCCTTGCCTTTTGAAGTCTCCGGCTTCTTTCCCCGATCAAAAGCAGGCAGTGGTGTTTGGTGAAAGAAAATATGGGCAATTTTTCAATATCTACTTCTGCTTTGTGTGGTTTTTGAAGCACTGACATTGTTTTTAGAAGTGGATACTGCCTTTTCTTTTACGAATACCCTAAAAAATACTAGTTACAGTCCACTGCATATTTACTTTCGTTCTTTTGTTAAAATCACATTATCACATTTTTACTTTACACCGTCCTACTTACCCAAACAACTTATAAAATGTATTTATCTAACATTAGGATGACATCCGCTTCAAGAATTACAAAACTAAGTGGCTAAAGCCTTAATCAGCTTCACGGAAACAATAAATCAATTGAGACAAAGTCTAGGTATAAGTGGCTAAGCCTTAATCAGCTTCATGGAATCAATAAATCAACTGAGACAAAGTAGAGATATCTCGTAGATACTAGGTAGATATAGCAGCAACGACTACTAGTAAGAACTCATTAACAAGTTTAAAGGTCAAATTGAACACAAGTCCAATTACTACTACTCTTCATCCATGCCAATCCATAAATACCTGTAATATCAGTAGAATTACTAACAGATAAAGGAAAATGATCCTACCTTGCCAAATGTATCGTGGTCCCAGAGTTCCAGAACTAGCATATCATGTAACCCATCCTCGACAACAAAGTCAAAAGTTTGATTCCACACTGGATTTAGCGAGTCGTTCACAACCTAAGAAACAAGCATATTCACGAATCCGGAGATCAGCACTACAAGCATTTAGGAGAGTTAAAAGTAGTCAAACAGGAAGAGGAGATCCCTAAAACTTAATTGTAACTCATTTCAATTATATTGGGTTTGTTAGGTTGCCTGTGCTTTTACTTTGATTTTGCACTTTCAAGTAGAAGTAAACATGTGTGTTTGGTGCATCAAGAAAAAGTATACATGTTTATACTTTCGAGACAAAAAAGTATACTTTTGTACAAGTTAAAATTCTGATAATTTTTTCATAAAAGTATACCCTTTACATATTTCTATCAACTATTTTTCACAATTCCCAATAAGAAAATGTATATTTTTTTCCAATTTTTACCAAATACACTATAACACTTAAAATTTTTACTTAAAAGTATACTTTTCTACCAACACCAGAAAAATATACTCTTGTACTTATAAGATACAACCAAATGAGCCCAGTTTATACACTATTGGATAAATTTTGTATTTTATGTAATGGTTGGGATATGGTATAATTTGAAGTCCCAAGTTTTAATTAAATTTAAAGCTGATCCAACAATGTACATTTAATTGGAGAAAGCTCCCCTTGGTCCAGTGTAACATTCTACGAGCACGATGGGGATTACAGAGAGAGATGAGGCTTACCCTGGTTTTATTTTTCGTTTCTGCCTTTTTCAAAGTTACCACAACATATGGATCGGCCTTCCCCAAGAGGTCCGCTGGTGCCAAGTCATCGGCTGATATTACAGTTACGGATAGTACTCCCCTCACAATCACCTCCTTTTTTTTCGGTTTGGCATTTAATTCCTTTTCAATGGCGCCGTTTCCACCCACACCATTTGTCAAAACCCTTTCCAGTGAAGTCATCGAAACTTTCGAGGCAAAGGGGTTGGTAAACCCATTCTTCATGCCATAAGGACAATACAATAGCTCCAAATGGACCTAAAAAACCAATCAAAAATAGCATACTACTGAGAACAAAGTACATGGCGTTTCATGAATATTAACTGAAGGGTTCATATTGTTTCATCTTATAAGAACTTCATTATTTCATGTTAAATCAGATTTTCTACCAAAAAATAGATAGAAATATCAAAAACAATTTGTGTAGGTCTCTGAGACATCTTCAGCTGTTTTAGGAACTAAAATGAAAGTGCATTCTGCACTGCTTTTTGTCCTTAAAACAAAACAACAGCTTTCAGAAACATACCGCGAAAGCAGAAATGGCTTTCCTCCTCTGATTTATTAAAACAGTATAGGTAATTAAGCACATAAAACAAGTGAGACAGAATCTGCGAACCTGCCCCCTATTTTTATTATCTCTCTGAACCTCTAAATCTTTGACCAATTTCAACCAAATATCCTTCACTTTTCCAGGCTCAAGTTCATTTAACCTTATTTGAGCACATCCGATCAGTTCTGCAGCTTGAATCCCTTCATCATCATAAATCTTTACGACCAATTGTTGTGTAGATTCGTCTTCAACTATGAATTCAAAGTGCTCATTCCACACTGGATTAAGTTGATTGTTCTGAAAAGGAACAACACGACAGTAATAAGTTGATAGGAAATGAAGATTGAATGTTTTGAAATAAATGAACACAAACTTACAATTGTTCTGCTGGTTTTCATTCTATCAGGAAGTGGCCGTATGTAAACCACAGCAAAAGGATCGGATTTTCCTATCAAGTCCTTATTTGTTAACTCTTTTGCTTGAACAAGTTTCACCTCTAACACCCCAACAGGCTTCAGTTCTAGATCACTGGAAACGCCAACAAAGAAAGTTTAGTCTGTTAAGATCGAAACTACAAGAGATGAAGAAAGTTATCACGGGGAAAGAAAATGAAAAGCACTATTGATAAAAGGTAATCTTGACAGGAAAAATGGGAAAGGAATGAGGTAAGGGCCCACATCCACAGAATTTATATAGGAGCATGTCCCTATGTAATATAATCAGCGGTTTGAAGCTTCTCCTCTTTGATTAGAATTCCCAAATTGTAACACGAAGTCGTGCAGAAGTATACCGGGCTAATTGACTGTCATTACAAGGATTCCAAACCATAAAATATGTCTTATCTAACCTACAATGATAACAAAACACATTTGACTTTTATATGTACTATTTGCAAAATTAAAGAAGCTCCATAAGAAATCATAAATAACTCTTTTCCCACGTACAACATAACTCATTTCCTTCAACTACTTGATTAGTCGAACCCAAATATGTCTCATGTACTACAAGGGATATGATTTCATCTTCGTTTTCTCAGCAAACATACTTGGGTAGGATTTCCATCTGAACATACCTATAATCCCCAGGTAAAATGGGAATAATCTTCCGTACTGGCCATGTGATAGAATCTTCAATAGCATTGCGTATAGTTTCCTGCACAAAAGGAATAATACTTCAAGTCTAGGATAGACGAGACCAAATATTTTATATCCTAGAAGAATATTAAGGAAACTTAATCAAACAAGAACTTGAAAAGCCTGTAACCATGCAAATGTGATTGATAGTAAGTAAACAAGTTTCACAAATTAGGAAATCACATGCATGAGAGTAAAACTAGACAGTTCAGAAATCCATGCAATGTGATTAATGCATGAGATCACAAAAATCTTGCAGACAATCGTAATTCGCAAATATATTTCAATTATGCATGCAGAAGTTCCTCATAGAAAGTGCATTCCAAGTTGATGCTATAAAATACAGAAACTTTTCAATGTCTTTAATTGAGGCATTATTTCACTGATCTCAAAGTTACACCCATAATTGGGTACTAAACCTCATCCTAGTCATAAGGACCTATTACAATGTGTTCCATTCCATTCTTAAGCATGTCAAAGGTCGGTTTTGCCCAAGTACCGGAGATGTTTCATCATGAGATGACTTACAAACAGAAGCTGGCAGTTCACAACATAATTGAGAACTTCCAATTTGGGGTAGATTCTAAGGTGCACTCTGGAGTTTAGTGGTTTGGTCAAATCAATGTTTTTTTTTATTTTGACTTTATCGTAGTACTTAGTGAGCTTATATAATTAAGATTAAAAATGTAAATTAATTGATTAATTAATATGTGAAATGTGAAGGCATCAAACTTCTCTGGCAAATCAAATTCAATTAAAATTTGTTGCTATGAAAACCTTAATATGTGTAAGAGAAGGAGAATAAAATCCAATATGAAATCCCGCGAACCTCGATTGCATCAGACAAACCAGGTATTGCAGAAATATCACCACCAACAACTTTTAGCGTGAAATCCATCTTTTTCTGCAAAACAATAAAAGATAAAGCTAAATTACATTTCCTTGGCTTCTTGTACATGAAGACAAGTTGGTAAAAATATACTATGTCAAGCAAGTATCTATTTGTCGGATTTATTTTTATTTTTTTTCCTTGTTTTCCCATGGCGGGGGAGGTGCAAATGGGTTGGACATGGCAAGATATGGCTTTTGCAAATGCATAAGATGTGACAAGAAATCAAATCCAAGTCCAGAAACGAAATATTCCTTTGACTGTTATGAAAATTCACTGTAAGGGAAGCATCATAATTTGCACCTTTTCTCTTAAAGAATAACATACAGCTCCAAAGCAAGGGAACTCGTCAACCAATGGCCTGAAAATCAGCCGGAAAACCCCAGTAAATCCAATATCCTTCACCTATAACACACAAGGCCAAAAAGAGGTCATACAAGATGAGCTTAATATCTCTATAATAAGGTAACTATCATTGGACACTTCAGAAAATTTTTGAAGCACCCCTCAGCAGGTAAGTACATCCATCATTCACGTATATAAGCAAATAATTGGATCTTATGCTGCATTAAGCCCGATTTATTTTCTCTTTGTTTGATTTTCTAGTTTTCTCAGCTTTTAAAAACTCCTATTCAGTTAAGATTATCAATCGTCAGAACCAAAAACTCATGTCATAACCTATGAATATCAGTTCACAAAACCAAACCGAATAAGGTATTTTTAATTTTTCTCACTTTTTATTAATGCAATCTAATCAGGACAATCAAGCATGAAAATCATTTTCGGAAACCCAGGTTTAAGCGAATTTAATTTCTATACACCGAAGGGGTATATGTTTTTCTAAACCAGTAGACTTGGATGGATGACTCCTATTGAAAAGTTCTACACACAACTGATTCATTCAAAAAAATAATTCCCACGATCCAATTTTTGCATCCTTACCTTTTAAACATGCTATTCAATAAACAGTAAGTTGGACAAGGAAGGAAAATCAACAACAAAAGCTACACACCTCAAAAGTGTTAAAAACATCCAGATCAAGAAACTTTCATAACCCATCTTTTATTTTCTTCAGATAAGTATAGACATTAGTGTTTGTTGATATGTTCTGAAAGTCATTTTCACTTGAATTATCATGTTTAACAACAAAATTTTCATTATTGCCCTCATCACAGGCCATCCAAAACTGTATTCCCATCAAATGTGACACTAAGGCCGCCCCAATAAAGAAAGACTTCATATGTAATTCCCCAGTGCTGGGAGAAGGGAGATGGACATCTTGCACACTGCTACCCAAAATGCCCTTTATGACCAAACAAAAGATGCATAAATAATAAAAAATAATACTCCCACCGTCCAACTTATTTTGTTCACTACGGGAAACCAACTTTTTATAACTGGCATAATAAATGAGTTTAACTACTTTAA
>MKEJ01079663.1:0-17513 GCA_001753735.1 Embelia ribes | reverse complement strand
GCGAGAGGTGAAGAAAATGCTACAAAATATGCAGAGGCTCATGATGCAACAGTGGGAGTGCAGATCTGGATTCCAATTTTCGTCTGACCGACGAACGGATGACGACGATGGCAACTGTGGGGCTAATGAAGCGGCTCAAGTTCCTTTTGTTTTGTGATGTTCTTGTTTTTTTATATTTGGACAAATTTGTATTGAATATTTTGATTAAATTTAGTTTTGTAATTATTTCATATTGCTTATTTTGTGATTATGTTTTCATTTCGAATTAAATTTATTTATATTTTAAAATTATTAATTCATCAGTAAATTGCATTTTTAATTCATCAATAAAATTAGTGGTATTTCCAAAATAATATTAATTTATTTTTTAATTAACGACGGAATAGCAACAGATATATTTACCAACGGAAATATCCGTCGCTAATTAACAACGGAATAGCGACGGATATATTTATCGGATATATTTATCCGTCGCTAATTAACGACGGATTTATTTAGCGATGGAAATTTTCGTCGCTCATTAACGACAGATTAGCGACGGATATATTTAGCGACGGATATTTCAGGCGCTAATTAACGACGGAATAGCGACGGATATATTTAGTGACGTATATTTTCGTCGCTAATTAACGAAGGAATAGCTATGGATATATTTAGCGACGGATATTTTCGTCGCTAATTAACGATGGAATAACGACGAATATATGTAGCGACAGAAATTTTCGTCACTAATTAGCGATGGATTTATTTAGCGTCGAACGACGGATTAGCGACGAATTTATTTAGCGACGGATATTTCCGTTGTTAATTAACGACGGAATTTTTTTTCTGTCGTTGGAATTTTATCGACAAGGTATTTAACAATGGAATTTAATACGTCGTTGATCTGTCGTTATATTAAAATAACGACGGAATTTTACAATTCAATGACGAAAATTGGCCGTCGTTAAATCGTAATTTTCTTGTAGTGTAAGCCAAAAAGCAAATTTTTCTCATGCTAAGGTGTCCAGACCCTCGGAGTAGGTTGTCTGGCACCAGACATCCTCCAAATAGTACAATTGGCCCTTGCCTCAAAAACATAAACCCTGGAGCACTTTTGACACCCTCCAGACACACCAAAAGCTGACAAGTTTGACTAAGGCTAAAATACTCAACTCCAATACCAAATGCTACACCACTTCCATACCCATCACAAGGCTATCTCTATACTGTGCAACAACGCATACAACACCATGCTATGTACACGACATACTCCACAATAATAATATTATAAATGCAACAAATAATATTATTATAAAGCGAAAATATTCATTCAAATTTTTGCGATGCTACATTTTTCCCAAATTAGGAAATTTTGTTGCCAAAATTAGCACATATTATGCAAAAGAATAAAACGTACCAGAATCAATGAAAAACTCCAAAAATTTTGCTCGCATCGCCTCTTCGTGATCCTACATCATTTCCTTACTCGAGCCACTCTTCCACAACAGTTTCACCAATTGAATCGATTTCCACCTCAACACTTGTTCTGTAACATCAATAATATGATTAGGTTTAATTTCGTACGAAACATCTTCATCGACATGAAAATAATCAAAGTTAATCACATGATAAGGTTCCTGAGTGTACTTTCGAAGCATTGAAATATGAAAAATGGGATGTACACTCGAAAGTTGTGTCAACGCAAACCGATATGCCACTTTACCAACCACTTAGAGAATCAAGAAAGGACCAATATATTACGGCGAAAGTTTTTCTTTCTTGTCAAATCGCATGGTCCCTTTTTTCAGATATACTTTCAAAAAGACGTGCTCACCAACTTCGAGTGCTAAAGGATGTCATCGCACAATAGTATAACTCTTATAATAGCTACGCGTTGTTTCCAAAGCTCTCTGATCAATCACACATTCTTGATAATTCCTCGCAACAAATCAAGACCATGCAACGCACTATCGCCCACCTCTACCCAACAAATTAGAGACCTATATGATCTTCCTTACAATGCTTTAAAAGGAGCCATCTCAATGCTCGAATGATAACTGTTATTATACGCGAACTCAATCAATTAATCGATTAACTTTTTGCTAAGAATATTAATTGTTGAATTTAATTGGTTTTATATATTAATATAATTGTTTAGGTATTTAACAATAACTAATTAATTACTATATTTGAATGAATATATAATATAGAATACCTAATTATGTTACAAAAGAAGCTGCAAATTTTCTACTTACTTTTTTAACTTAAATAAATTAATTATATTAACAAAAATATATGGTGTTATGACAAGAGTAGAGGATATTGTTGTGGATAACCGGTCCCTAACAAAGTTAGGGTAGAACCAATTATCCGCACAAGACCAAAAAGCAACAACAACAAAAAGAGAGTCACTAAAATGCCGATGAAATAAGGGGAAAGTTTTCCTTTCTTCCCGAAACGCATAATACCTTTCTTAAGAGAACCTTTAAGAAATACAAGATCCCCAACCTTGAATTCTAAAGGCCGCCTCCGAATATCTACATATATCTTATGCCTACTTTGGGCTATCTCTAAGTATTGTTTTATCAGTTGCACATTTTGGATCATTTTTCAAACTAAATTTGGACCCAACAATGTTTATCACTGACTTTCACCCAACAAAAAGGAAAGCGACAAGGTCTCTCATATAAGGCCTGGGAAGGAGCCATCTCGATAGTCGCATGATAATTATTATTTCAAGCAAACTCGAAGATAGCAAAACAAAGACAATCACGAAAGAGAAAAAATACTGCCAAAATAACTAGGGAAACCGTTATCGGTGAAAAGCCCTCAAGCTTTATTATAATTAGATCAAGGTTGCAATAAACGCCCCTGCTTACCACCTAGATACCTGAGGATTTTCCTTGAGACAATCTACCAAGAATACCATTTGGATATTTTCCGTCTCACACCTCTTTACAATTTTTCCTTTTGAAAACCCTTCAAAATACTTTCAATAAATTTTGAGCCTCACAATTATCATTGTTTTCTAATCTCATAATCTAATACGTGTTTTGTATAGTATATTTATGGTACACAAGGAAATAGAGTCCAAATAGTAAACAAATAAAATCAAATCGACACAAATAACCTTTCGTGATCCATCACCAAAGCCTATTTGCAATTTTCAGCCTTGTTTGATTCCAAATTCATCTATAAATATTCTGAGAACATTGTTGTCAATTTTCTAACCTCCGTTATGCACCAAATTTGAGCCAATCTCCTAATATCTCCACCTTTGGCAAAAACATCCAGTCAACTAGACAATCATGAGCTCCACGTGCTACACGACACTCATTGTCTCCATTGTTTGACCCTTTCCTTGCAACCGCCACCTCTTTAATGAGATGAGTACGTTGGATCCAAACTTCCTTCAAATTTATCAAAGACATTTGATTTTGATGAGACCCATCGAGATGTTTTCAAACTAGCCAATCTGTCAATCCCACAATTTTTGTTGTACCTTTACCGGTGAACTTTTTACTATTGGCACCCTTCCCTTTCCAAAAGATACCATGTTGACTACCGACAAAATCACCATCCTCTTTGCCAACCATTTTCTTATGACTACGTATATTAATCTTAAAGTCCTTGCTACCATGTGCACTCGGATTTGTGTAACCATCGCTTTTAGAGAAAATCAAAACTATAACCGTTTTTCCGCTTGTAGAAGTAACCCCTTCCGCAGATTCACCTACAATTGCACTCCCTTGCAACTTATAGATGTTATCCTTGATCTTCTTGCCGTCAATGACCAAGCAATCCTTCCTTAGCACCTTCAATGTTCCACCTTAACCTTTGAAAGACTACTTTTGGGTATCGCACCGGCCTAAAGAAATAAGATTTTTTTTAGGTTCGGGATGTACCTCACATCCCTTAGTTCTTTTGGATCACCACGTGTCTTGAGCTTCTTCGTTCCAATACCTACGATGTCACATACCATGGCGTTACCCATGGGAATTGAACACCTAACGACGACCTTGTACTCGTGAAAGTACTCACTGTTCGAACACATATAGCAAAAGCACCCGAGTCCAAGATCCAATGATTCGAGTCCTTGACCGAATTGTCCATGCTAGCAAGTGAATCCCCAATATCCCCATCCACAAAATTTGCCGATGTACCCACTTTCAACAAAGGACATGCAGATTTGAAGTGCCCTCCATGTCCAGAATTCCAATATCTTTGGTTATTGCCGCCCCTTCGCCTTGACCAACCATTCTGCCTCTTACCCTCTACCTTAAGAGCAAAACCTGATGATTGTGGAGCACTATCTATCTTTTGAGTTTCCTTATTGATCATAGCATCATGTATCTCATCAAACTTTAACTTTGTTTTTCCTGCTGCATCATAAAAAGTCGAGACTAAACTGTTCAAACTCTTAGGTAGCGAGGCTATCAAAGTCAAATCTTTAACCTCGTCGTCAAAAACAATCCCAACAGAGCTCAATTAGGCGATGATTTCTATGAGGTTGTTGACATGCTTCAAAACCGAAGTACTATCATCTATCCAAATATTAAACAAGCATCTAATATGATATTCATCAGGGGGGATTTTCATACATCTCCGACAACTCTTCCATGAAAGACATGGATGTCATCTTGTATGCAATGTTAAAGGCCACGTCAAGCGACAAATACGATATCACTATCATAAGAGCCTTGCGATCCAAGACCTCCCACTTGTCTTGCTCCATATCCTTCGGCTTCTCCTTCAATGGCTTCCACAAATTCTTCCCATAAACAACATTGGTGATCTGCATCTTACTGAAAGCAAATCCTAACCCATCCAATTTATCAATCATAATCTTGTCCCTTGAGTTCTCCATGGTAATTTCTTCCAAAACAACAAGCCCTAAATCAAGAGTTCCACCACAAGCACAAAGCCTATGCTCCGATACCACTTGTTATGGATAATCGGTCCCTAACAAAGTTGGGGTAGAACCAATTATCCGAGCAAGACCATGGAAGCAACAATAACGAAAAGAGAATCACCAAAAGGTCAAGCAAGATAGCAAAAGAAAGTCAATAACAAAAGAGAAAAAAATACTGTTGAAATAACCACGGAAACTGTTACTGGTAAAAGCCTCTCAAGCTTTATTAGAACTAGATCAATGTTACAATAAATGCTCTCACTTACCACCTAGATGCCCAAGGATTTGCCTTGAGACAATCCAACATGAACACCACTTGGATTTTTCCCATCTCACACCTCTCTAGAATTTTCCCTTTGAAAATCCTTCAAATCACTCTCAATAATTATTTGAATCTCACAATTATAAGTGAATTTATAATCTCTTAATCCTAACACACGTTCTATATAGTATATAATAGAGCCTAAACAGGAAAGAAAATAAAATTAAATCTTCAACAATCAGATTTTCATCATCCATTGCCTTGCAGGGTTAATGATCCATCACCAAAAGCTAATTGCAATTTTCAATTTTGTTTGATTCCGAATTCGACCAAAAATATTCCGAGAACACCGTTGTCGATTTTTCAACTTCAATTGCGTATCGGATTCGAGCCAATCTCCCACTAGTGCCGATAATGATGTTATGTCGGTGGTGGTAGATCTATTGACAAAATAAATCTATTTTAATGGAGTTCAACAACCACATCGAATAAAAGATGAGTACCGTTTGATTTGGTTCTTTTTTGTCTTTTAGAGCACCTGTGAAACCCAATAGATCTTCACGTGGAGACCATAATTAATTTGCATGTCCTTATTTAAACAGTAGAAACATGGAACAAATGTAGGCTCTTCAAAAACAACAAATTTATAATTTTATAGAAACCAAGACCCATAACATAATTTTTGAAGACATATTAGAGCGTCCGCGTTAACCTTTATCATTAAATTTCCAAATTTCAATAACTAGAAAATAATTTTTCTTATGTTATAAAAATTGATCATTTCCAAAATTTCTATACAATTAAGTCATCAATACAAAATTATAAAAAATTTAAAAATATTTTTCGAATATATTCATATATCTTTTTAATTGTTTTTAGAAAACAGTTGATTAATATATGAATATTGATTTTTTTTCATTGGTAAAGATTACTCCTGGGATGTTCTTTGAATTTGAGAGACCGATTGGTGACTTTGTGCTTTTATATTTACTAGCAAAAATATATGTGCTATGCGTGTGGAGTAAATTTTTGTGATATGAAATTTTATCAAAATGGCCAAATTAGTAAATTAAGTAAAAACATAAAACATATACAATAAAATATAGACATAGCGAAAGTTTCAAATACAAAGTCAAACGTGAGAAAAGTGTAAAGTTTTGAACATAACATTTATTGCAACAATAGAACATGCTAAGTTACACGAATTATGTAAAAGAAATATTGTAATAATTGAGCATCAAACTTGAGTTCCACAAAATCCACGAAAAAACAAAAACTTGAGTAAGATGCTTCTTTGAACTTCTTTTTTCTCTGTGGACGTAATTTATGTACAATATTTAAGGATGAAGTAAGAAAAAAATATGTATCGATATTATAAATTAGCATGAGATTCGATGACTTATATACAAATTGTTAAAAATCTTCAAAAGATTCATCCCTTATTCATACATTTATCAAATGGTGCAAAATTAAAATTAATAAGCCAACAATAAACCACAATCAGTTGAAGCACAATATTTTTTAGAGAAAAAAAATATTTTAAAATAAAATGCAAAGTTTTACCTTCGATGGACGTCACAAAATATTGTAAGAATTTTATACAACTCCAAATCAGAAAAAAACTGATAGCTACATAATAAGAAATAAATATTACATTCTATGTTTTTGGAATATAGATATATCATTAATCACATAAAACACAATATACAAAATTAAACAATTACATATATTCAAAACTATGAGACTCCAACCACATCATCTCAACTTCATTTCTCTCCAAATCGATTATTTTTGTTGAGTTAAAGAAAATAACAAATTGGCAACCGCTTAGGCAAGATTAACTCTAATATATTCTTATAAAATTAAATTTTCAAAACAAACTTTAATAAAAAAAAAAATGTATTGTTATAAAATTCATATTCTTACCCTGCCGTTATATCTAGGAATTTTACGACAAAAAAAAAAAAGGAGAAGAGGGAAGGGGCATGGGGAATATCAAGAAACAACCTTTAATCCTTTTAATAGACAAATATAGATCGACTGCTTCTGATGTAGCCTTACTACCGTTGCTACGTCATTGGTCCGAAGAGATGTGTGGCGGGGAAGGCATCGATGGGCTTGAAAACCTTGCGAGAGAAAAAATTCGGGTGTTATGTTTAAGATTGTTAAATTTTGTTACTCTTCGAATGATTTGAGGATATTTTGAGTTGTTCAAATGGTTACAAAATTGAGAGGAGTTTAAAGTTCGGAGATTATAAGAAATAAGTAAATTTGGAGGATGTGGTATTAAATATAATAAATATTTTTATTTACTTATTATAATTAACAAGTATTATGGATAATTTACCAAATTATTGATTTGTCCTTTGTTGTTGTTTAAGTGGGTGAAAAGTTTTTGAGAAAAATAAAGGATATAATTAGAATGTAAAAGGGGGGAAACATTGCATGGTGATCATGCTTTTATAGTAAACTTAGAAATTCTATCAGATTTAAAAAAGCTAGCATGAATTAATAAAGTAATTACTTTATTAGTTTGGTTAATTGCGATAGTTAGAAATAAAATATTTAGCCAAACGGCTGCAATTGCTGCTACCCAATACATATATATTTTCCATGAAAAGTTGCAAGATCTTCCACAACTCTCTCTCTCCCTCCTCCTCTCCTCGTTACACGTTACGCTGTGATCAACAACACCATATATAGCTAAATACAATATTACATACATATGAATCATATACATAAATCACGTCTTTCTCATCTAGCTCTGCTAACGAATTTTTCCAATCATTTCCCATCAAAATCCAATCTTTTTTATAACCCGGATCAGAATTCCCCTCTTTATTTAAGAAATGGGGGAAAAGATCGAATTTTTTTAATATTTTCCCCCAATGAAATTGGCTCTGTATAAGAATCAAGAGAGAAATCAAGACAAACACGATTGGGAATCCGATGAGAAACCCGACCCGGTTCCTCCGTTTCATGGGTTGGCTCTTCTTCTTCGTGATATTTGCATACATTGTGTTCACTCTTAAGTTCATTTCCTCCCCTTCTAGCTCATGTGAACCAGGCACAGTTATGGTCGGATCCAGGTCGACCCGGAACTCCCTCGCTCTCCTCCCCGACCAGAACAATACTCAATTGCCCAGCCCGGATCCGTTTCCCATCCCAAATACGAATGTCACACTCAACGATGTCGTTTTTGGCATTGCCGGATCGGCCAATTTATGGGAAAAGAGAAAGAATTATATTAAATTATGGTGGAAAAAACCAGAAATGCGGGGTATTGTGTGGTTGGACCAACCCGTTATGACCCGACCCGGAGAGAATCTCCCGTCCATTAAGGTATCCGGTGATGTGGACAAGTTTGCGTATACAAACCAGCAGGGGCAGAAGCTCGCGATCCGGATTACACGTATCGTGTCCGAGACCTTCCGGTTAGGACTAAAGGATGTGAAGTGGTTTGTAATGGGCGACGATGATACGTTCTTTGTTACGGACAATTTGATTAGGGTTTTGTCGAAGTACGACCATAATGAGTATTTCTATATTGGGAGCTCTTCAGAGAGTCACCTGCAGAATATATACTTTTCGTATAGTATGGCATTCGGCGGGGGCGGATTTGCGATCAGTTATCCGCTGGCTAAGGCATTGGAGAAGATGCAGGATAGATGTGTACAGAGGTACCCGGGTTTGTTCGCCTCGGATGATCGGGTGCAAGCTTGTATGGCCGAGCTTGGGATCCCGCTCACTAGAGAACCTGGGTTTCACCAGGTTTGTGTTTTCATGTTTATAAAATATGCGTTCTGCACAGATTGATATGATAATATTCTATTTTGCTTGCAAGGTATGCATGACCTCTGCAAAGTGTGGAGGTTAAATCTTTATTATGCACCTCTTGAAAGTTGGGAGGTTTTATTGGTTATCTTAAAATTCTAATACAGAAAGTGTAATTTACTCGCAAAGCTTGCTATCTAATCTTATATTATAAGCTTTTTGTTGATATATTTATTTTGTTTTCTTCATTTGCGTCTTTATTGATAGAGGCTTGAAAACTAACTAGATAGTGTATGGGAAACTAGAGCAGAACTAGAAGTGGAAGTCGGAAACGACGCATATGCTAGCTTGGGAAAATGCGAAACGATAATATAACTAATAGTTGAATAGATCAGTTAACGACTTTATAAGTATTAAGCAATTAAAGGAATTACATTCTCTTGATGGAACACATACCCATTAGAGAACTATCTTGGGTTTCACCGGGGTTATATTTCGATGTCTTCGTGCGAACAAAACAATATCACTGTACTAGTCAGACTTATATTTGCCCTTATAGGGGAGACGGAAAATGATGACGTAATCAAATGCTGAACAGTGAGGTTAACTAAATGCCTACTTGGAACTTAGTAAATACGAAAAGTTAAACATAAGTTGAAGGCGTAAGATCACCAAAGTAATTGCATTTTCTTGATGGAGCATACATTCCACCTAGGGTGAGAAACAGATCAAGTTTTGAGAATAGATTCGAGAAGAGGTATATCAAGTAGGAGTGTCCTAGAGGAAGTAAGTAAATTTCTCGAAAGAGAGTATCAAGTAAGGGGAAACGTAGGATACACTGACTACGTAGAGTTCCTGGGTAATTAGGAATTTTAGATCTTTCTTCGAGAAATTATTTATTAAGTTTCATAGCAAGCATCATTTAGATATTTAATTTCTTGCTTTAGGAGTGAGTATACATAATTTGGCCATCTTTTCTATGTTAACACATGCTTGTCTTTATTTGGTAGCCAGTTTCTAAGTACAATCAATGTCTCTAATACAGCATTTTCAAATTAAAGTAACTGACTTTACCTTTTATATAAGTCTTAACATAGTAAGAAATTAAAGTAATGATGACTTGTGTCGAACATCAATCACAAAATTAAGCATCGGGTAACAAAATTAATTATCTTTGTTTGATGGAAGTTTTAGAAAACAGGTGAAGGCCAAGGTACTCTTAAGAACCTTTGAATGCAATATGTTCCATCTTCATATATCGATAGTTCTATATTGCATTCCTCTATCGATTTGGTGACATTTCGTAATGGTAGCTGACCCATTTAGCTGTATGAAAGCCTGTTTCGTTTTTCTGTTTTTTAAGCTTTGTTTTCTCCTTTTGTTTTACATTTTTCCTTGTGACAACGCAGTATGATGTGATCGGAAACCTATTCGGCCTCCTAGCGGCACACCCAGTGGCACCGCTAGTGACGATGCATCACCTCGACGTGGTGGAGCCAATCTTCCCAAACATGACCCAACTACAAGCCCTACAACGGCTCACAATCCCCATGAAGCTCGACTCAGCCGCACTCATCCAACAATCAATTTGTTACGATCAACAAAAAAGATGGACTGTATCAGTATCATGGGGCTTCGCCATCCAAGTCTTTCGAGGGATTTTATCGCCTCGGGAGATAGAGATGCCCTCAAGGACGTTTTTGAATTGGTACAAGAGGGCAGATTATACGTCTTATTCTTTTAATACGAGGCCCGTGAGTAGGAACCCATGTCAAAAGCCCTTTGTGTTTTACTTGTCAAAGGCGAGGCAGATTTCGTCGACGAATCAGACGGTGAGCGAGTACAAATGCCATCGCATACCTCATCCTGTGTGTAGGTGGAGAATGCCCAATCCTGATCATCTGGACAATGTCGAGGTTTATAAGAAACCCGATCCTCATCTGTGGGAAAGAGTAAGCTACATCTTCACTTTTTGATCTTCTAAAATATGTTTTTTGTTACAACATACATGGGGCAATTAAACTACATTTTGCAGTAGTAGGACTTTTAAGATAACTTAGGTAATTAATCCTTCGTGTTTTTGAGTTAGTCATCATGCTCGATCCCGAGCTTTTAGCATTTTTAGTAGCATTGATAGCATAGCTGGGAGGGGCAGTAGGGCATCGCAACGCCTCCTATATTTCTTAAATTCATGTATTCTTGCTTCATAAATTCTGTTCATATATCTTTTTTCCCAATAGCTGGCCAAAAATTGAAATTTTGTATTCATTACACTCTAGATCATATCTTCGGATAATGGGCTTCGAGTTGTCGTACAAGTTTGATGCGTTTTTTTTTCCCAATATTGTATCTTACACTGATGTATATGGGAATTGATCGGTGTTTGTTTTTGTCGTATAACGACAGTCTCCACGGAGAAACTGTTGCAGGGTATTGAAGTCGAAGAGGCGAAGAAGCATGGTTGTGGACGTGGGCATGTGTAGAGACAGCGAATTCAGTGCCGTGTAGCCACGACATGCGTCATATATACATACACATGAAAAAAACAATCAGAGGCTATCTTCCTCGTACCGTTTATTTTTTGTGTTGGTTCTTTTAATTCTTGGCTCTAATTCTTTTATTCCTTCATAAATTTTATAAATTCTGATTATTGTAAAAAGTTTTGTAGCTGCCACAGACAAAAGTGATAGTAAAAAATTTTGTTAACTTCCAATGAATTCTATGCTAGATTCCAAGAAGTCCCTTAATTGTTTCCTCTTTGGATATAATTCGCTATTTCCGGGATTCTCAATCGAATATCTACTAAAATTGGCATTGACAGATACGGATCATGGTCCGAGGGCTAGTAATCGATTGGCCTCGTTAGAGAACTCCATTTATAAATTGAACTTCTTGATTCGGTAATTGAAACAAGCACTAGATATTGTATACAATTTTTGTCTAAAATTAAAGGTGATTTGCGCATTTGATAACCTTACTAGAGCATAATAACTCACTCACTCACTATACAGGTTGAAAAGAAAAAAACAATACATCACAAAGATTAGGAAATCAATCGAATCCTAGTCTGATTTGAAAGAAGAAAGTTCAGGTATATATATAAGCATACATAGGACTTGTTTGGTTGCAACTCAAACACAACAAACTTATTTACTCAAAAAGTTTAGATTACCAATTTATCCCTTAAAAGTTGAATAATATTTATTTGCTCAAACCTAAATGAGCTGAAAATTTATATGCATCCATTTTTTTTATTAAACAAAAATAAATTAACTTATTTACTTAAAAATTGCAACCAAACAAACCCTAGTTCAAAGAGCTCCTCCATAGCATCTTACAAGTAATAACATACATTTTCCAAATGCTGCTTTTATAAATAACTCTCACAAATAAAATCCAATCCAACTTCTGAAACAAGGCCTGTCAACTGTGGTAAAACTGTACAAATCCCTTAAAAGATGTAGTAATAGTTTTCAACATAATTTAGCCATAAATTAGAAAACATTAATTATTAAAATATAAAAGAACGAACACTTCAAGTCAAGTGAAAAGTTCATCACAAGGACCATTAATCTTCGTCTTCGTCATCATCTTCAGGCAGCCCCACATCATCCCCGATCCCTTCGAGTAGTTTATCCACGTCTTCACCCAACTCCTCCAATCTCGCGGTCAGCTTATCCACCTTGCTCTGCTCTTGACCAAGACATACGAGCAAATCGTTCAACTCAGCTTCACTCTCCTTTTGAGCTTCCTCTTTTGCCTCCGCCTTTATAGCCTCGATGTCCGGAGTAGGTACCGCTCCCCCACTCTTTAGAGCATTCACTTCCTTCTCCAGACGAAAATTCGACTGCTCGAGGCTGTTGTAAGCATCGGATAAGCTCTTGAGATCAGCTTCTGTCTTTGTGGCTAAGTTGTGATACATAGAAGCCTCGGATTCGAGCTTCGTTTTCTCTCTTTTGAGCATCTCTACCCGTTGAGACGCCTCATGAAGATCCCTACGAAGCGTCTCCACCAGAACCCGTTCTGAGCCTCCGCTTGCTCTATGATCGGATTGAGATGAACCACCCACTCCGTTTTTAGCTAAGTCTTCTGCTAAAGTCGCGTTGCGACTAAGAAGGTCCTATCAGAAAGTATGCAAGAAATTATTAGAAAGAAGGAAATCGCTAATCTTATCAGAAATAATGTGGTTCTAGATCATATTAATACGTCATACAGTTTCTCTATACATTTGAACACGCTCTTGCCAGGTTTGGTTTTGGACCCAAAGATTAAATATTTAAAGAGAAAAAAATAAATTTCACACGATTTCCATCTTTCAAACAGAAAACCCTATGAGAGCTCAATGTGTTGTTCCAAACCAAAAGTACTCACACTGCAACATTGTTTATACAATGTCTCTCTACAGGCCATGCAGATTTTGGACCCAAACATTGTTGCAAAATTAGGCTAATACAAAAAATTTAAGCAAAAAATAACATAAATTTGTTAGCCCATTTCGTCAATGTGACTACGTCAAGGGGTACCGGCAAACCAGGAGAGTTGTATTATGAGAAATAGGTTTAAAATTACAGGAGTAGATATAATTACACTAAGGCTCAGTGAGAACTGGTGTACAGTATGTTTAAGCTGTACAATGCCAATAAACATAGCGTATTCACAGAACATTAAAAAAACAAGTCCTTGCCAATACCTGTATCTCAGAGCACTGCTTCTCCACGAATAATTTCAGCCTCTTGATATAGTCCCCATCACTTTCCCCACCCTTTTGTTCCAATTCAGCAGGCACTACTGTTACCTTGCTCTTAGGATGACTATAAACATCTACGATACTTTCCCTTATATCTGCCTCCAACTTCCTGATAAAGTCAACAAACGGAGAGTCAAACATCGACTCAAGCATCGGATGGTCCTCCTCCTTCTGATCATTCGACCCTTTCTCTTCAACTTCTTCTATCTCTTGCATACTAGCAGAGGCAGATCTCGTCAACGGCGTACGTGTCTGAGAGGGTTTTGCGGAGGAGAAAAGGGAGCTTTTATGCATCTCATCAAACTTCATAAAAAAAGATGTTAGCCCAATTTTCTGGCTAATAGCATCCACAATGGCAAAAGCGTCCTTTCCACTGTCGCTAGATTTGTTATAGATTACACACTCTCCTAAAAGGATAGCTGTGAGACCCCTTATCCATGATGTCACATTTGAATTTGAAACCAACTCCAACAGATATGTAAGATGAGGACGCAAATCTAGAAACAATTGCACTGCACCTGGGCAGCTTGAGAGCCAAGTAACGAGCAGTTTCAATATAATAGGTTGTACATACGTATTACCCGATACATTTGATTTCCCATCTTTGCTGCTATTCATGGAAGAAGCAAGTGCTAAGTATTTCACCATGCGATGCAATAAAGGCTCTGAAGCTCCTAAAGCTTGTTTAGGTGCCTCCAGTTCAATACGTAAAACCTGAAATAGTTGCATGTCACAGTTTGAGTAATAACGGGGATATACATACAAGAGTCAGATATTCTAAAAAACAAGCAAGAGGCTTGTACTTGCATACCCTTTCCTTGCAGTGTGAATTGTCCTTCAGTATATAAGAAAGAACACTAGCAGCTCTGCAACAAGTCTGCAATTCAAAATTACCTATGTTACAAACATGAATGGAACAACAAGAAATTACTTGCGCACAATGAACCAAGCAACAGGAACAACTTTTTAGTACTCTGTTGCCATGATAATATAGAAATCTCAAGACAGAACACCATCTACAAAAGCGAAATAGAATAATACAGATACAAGATGTTCATTGGATTTAATGGTAAAAGCTTAAGCAAAAATTATTTGTACTACCTCAAGATCACCATCATTTTCACTCGAAATAAGACCATGTAATAGCATGCTGACAGAAAGAAATGTCGAAAAACTCACCATCAGATTTATGATAAGTTTAAGCTAATGGAGGGAAAATGAATAAAACATAAACGGACAACCAGACCTTCCAAACGACATGTTAACGTCCTCCCTGAACGGAGCATGAATCATTGCCTGTGGCTGAGGGGTCAAAGTGGAAGCTAACATCACTTGACCATCAGGATTCTTCTGCTCAAAACAAGAAGGATTAACACCACAATCAAATCCAGTGAAAATATAAAAAAAAAATTTAAGGACCAATCGAGGCATAGACTAGAAAAGATCAAATCAATATGTTTCACTAAATGCAACAATAAGAAAAAGCTAAATTAAACTGCAATACCGACCTCACAAAAGCACTTAAAAACATAATCAGCTGCCACAAACTCCTGCATGCTAGAAGTCCGCAAGATGATTCGGAGCATAGAATTTAGTGCAAGCTCAACTTGTGCCTCATCTCCAAGAACTTTAGTTGCAAGGACATCAAGGTTCTTAGGATGACTGGCAATCAGATTTCCGATGCACTTCAATGCCTACAATAACAAAACCTTTCAAGCTTAGTTGAATCATTCCTAAAGTAGTAAGAAGGAATGAAGTATAGAAGAGTAAGAATTCGGAAAAAATGAGGGAAACATAGGAGAATGCAGAGTTGCCCTATGAAGAATGTTATATAATTTAAGAGGATTAGGAACGGAACGTATTTGGTTATTTCCTCAGATTTCCCACTTTTCATTTCGTTTTCGTTTTTGTTTGCACAGATCTAGTAACGATGACAATTTAAAATCCACCGTTTATGTGGTTTTGAATTCCACAGAGCTGCCTCAGTTTTCAAACTGTTGTAGCTTACATTAACCAACAATAGAGAGAGAGAGAGAGAGAGATGTGAATAGGAAGTTCAAACTTTAGCTTGTGATTTCATCTAGCTCCGGAGCTCGGATGTGAAAACTAAATGGATTTTTGGCTTCCTTAGAGCGAGGGGAACATTTTGAGGCAAGTCTCGTTTCTTATCTCGTTCATTTTGAAATCCTTTGTTTCCATGCCATGCTTATAGTTGAAACAAATTATATATTATTGTTCATTATCCCGATGGGATCGTTTTCTTATCTATATGCGTAACGATTCATGTTCGTCTTCTAGATCATTTCTCGAGTTGAAAGATGAAGTTGAAGCTTGCCGAAGGCAGGTCGATTTCATCTAGTATTGAGCTTCGGTTGGTTTCGAGATTTCAACACTTTTTTTATCGCAATTACAAGGCCTACGTATTGAGTTAATTTCATTGAATTCTATTCTCATTTCCAATTTTTCGATTTCCATGTCAAGTTAGTCATTGAGACAAATTTGGCAAACTTCTTTCTTATGGCTTGTAGAATATGTTTATGTTTTTATGTACTAGGGGTGATGTGATTCGAGTGGGGTGCTAGAATAATTCGGTTTAAGCAAGAAGCGGATTTTTGGGGAAATGGATGTTAGCCTTTTTGGTGACTACTCAGGTGCTTTGGTGAGGTATGACAAACTATAAACTCAATATACAATTGAGAATATGTAGTATACAGGCACGTATGATTAGTTTTATGGCGTAATTGATTGCTTAATGTATGATATTATGAATAGCGTAGTTGATATGATAAATTTTCATATGATAATTAGCTTGTTAAATAATTTCTCATGTTACGACATTGTTTGTTATCATATCCGTATGTAGGCGAGATATATGCATTAGCACGTAGGCGAGACATAAGTATTGGTATTAGTATAGTTAGGAATTGAATAGTCTGTTCATTTCTTTTCAAGACAAAAGTATTATTTTACAAACAACGGGAAGTAATGAGGCCTACAACCTTATTGTGAAAAATGGAAAATTTGATCCAAGATTTTACCATTGACTGACATTACATGTGGTAGATGGGTCAATGAAGGTTCGGATGGGCATTACTTTTGGAAAACAGACCCTAGCATCATTTTACAAAATAATAAATACTAGTCCTAACCTTTTAGCTTGAGTCGTTGGCGAGGCGAGTCTTGATTATCTTTAGCAAAGTTATAATGTTGGCGAGTTTTGATTGCCATAGGCATAGTCATGGTGGAGTGCATTGTTATTCACATTGGTATTCATTAGCCTTCTTTACTTTTTACCATTGTTAAAGCATGCTTAATTTAATGCCTTATTTGTTTACGAATAACATGTTCATTTGTGTCATATGACACTTAGACTCTATTATATATTGATGTCTATCATCTGACCATTTCATTTTCCTTCTTTATTATTATGCCTAGTTTTGTAGGCGCAGATGCAAGCTTTGACTATCCTTAAATGCTCATATATATATATATATATATGTATGTATTTTGATGTTATAGCAGGCATGGCGGTGACATAGTTGTAGCTCATGTATTATTTTTGTAGTGGCAAGAATATGTTGTAACTTTTTTATTATTATTCATTTTTGTCAAGCAGATATCTTGAGGTGATATATATGTAAATCGGTCGTTTACACTTGTATCAGATGTTTTTATATAGTGTTGGTACGGGCCTTCCTGTTTCTTTTTAGAATAGCTTATACATATATCGATAGGTAGGCTATATATGTATTTACTGCTGCGAGACTCTGATGTGAATGTTATATATAGCAACGTAATATCACCCTGCAGTGGTGATTAGATGTTGTAGTGATGAT